>OZ038397.1:8489746-8732805 GCA_964036045.1 Eutreptiella sp. 'Long Island Sound 2002'
GCGTCGCGGTCCCTTCTGGGGGGGGGAGGCGTCCCCTGGGCTCCGGGGGGGCGGAGGGCCGCTCCTGTGGCTCCCTAGCTGGGGGGGCTGCGGGGGGGGGGGGTTGGGGGGCCGCCCCCCCGCCCCCCCGCCCCGTCGGGCGTCGGCCTGCCTTCCGCTGCCCCCGGCGTCCCCCCCAAGGGTATACTCGTGTCGCGGGGGTTGTCCGGCGGCCGCGGGCGTCGGGTGCGGTCCGGTCGGCCGCCGACGGGTCAGTGCGGCGGGGGGGGGGGGGGGGGGAGGGGGGGGAACCCCCCCGCCCTGGTTCGCGCCCCCGTCTTCCCCGGGCCGGCCTCTGATAAGGCCGCTCCGTTTGCGCCGTCCTGGGCGTCGCCGGTCCGCTGTCGGCCGGCAGCAGGCAGGGCGTGTGGGCGCCTGCCTTGGCTGTGGTGCCCCCGCACCCCGGATGCAGCGGCCTCTTCGGGGGGGGGTGTGGGGCCGCCGTTTCTTCGGTCCGCCTCCGTCCGCTCTTGGGCCTGAGTGGGAGGGGGGGGGGGGAGTGGGGGGGGCCCTCTGGTCCCCTGGCGACGCCTCCTGACAGCCGGGGGGGGGGGCGGCATGGCGGTCCCGGCCCCGGGGGCCAGCCATCGGCTGGGGGGTCGCACCCTTCCTCCGCCCCCCTCTACCTAGAGCCGGACACTCGTGCAGGCCCTCGCTGGGGCCCCTCATCCCCCCGGCCGTCGTTGCGCGGCGCTGGCCGGCCGGGGGCGGCCGTGAGGGTTAGCGGTCAGCGGTTAGCGGGCTGCGGGGCAGCTGGTTCCCCCCTGCGCTCGTTGTCTCCGCCCTCCCTCCCGCGGGCGGTGGCGCGTTCTCGTGCGTCATGCCGTACCGTGGGGGGGGCGTGGGTCGGGGGGCCCAGCTCCCCCCCCCACTTTCTCGCGTCCGCCGTCTGGGCCGTCACCTGCGCCGCCGCTTGTGTGGGGGCTGGGGCTGTGGCGGCGGCGGGTTGCGCCGGCGGTAGCGCCAGGGGGCGAGGGCGCTGCGCAAGGCCCGGGGGAGCCAGTTGGTGGCGTCCGCATCCGTGATGCGGAGCACCGCTCCCCCTTCCAGGAAGGCCGGCCACGTCGGCTCCCTGTCGGGCCACGCCGCCCGGATCACTGACCTGAGGACCCTCTCATGGTCCTCTTGGGCTGCCCAGCCCCCCGGGGGTACCTCTCGGTTTCCTCCGTCTCTCCGGAGGAGCACGGCTGTACTCAGTGGGGTGACATTCCCACCGTGGTAGGTGACGCTTGGGGCGGTATCATCAGGGGCTCCAGTTTCTCTCGGATCTCTTGAGTGAGGTCGCCCACAATTTTTGAAGTGGCTCCTCGGAGCACCTCGTTGATCTCCGACCGCGTCAGGGACCTGTTGGAGGATCTCCCCGATCCTCTACTCCTGCCTCCAAGAGACTCAGGTCCTCTCCTCAACCCACTCAAGGTTGCATACCCAGGTGCATACCCAGGAACATCCACATAGGTTCCCGTAGCGGGTAGAGGATGGTGATAGTCAGCCGCATACCATCGCGGCGCAGAACTGGAAGCCACCGGCTCACTGGCAGTAGTTGCCTCAGGAAACGCAGTGGTAGGTGGGCCCCAACCATAGGCAGGGTAGGCAGGCATGCCAGTAAAGCCTGTGCCTTCTGCCATAGGCGGGTTGGTTATGGGAGTGGATGTTGCAGCGGCTGGGTCTGGAATTGGGAGTGTGGTGGTTATAGGAGAGGGTGATGCGTGGAGGCCAGAAGCGCTTGGTGCGCCTTCGAAGGTAGGGTCATTCGTCAGGTCTTGCCCTTGGTCCTCTCCTTCGTCTGCTTCGTCTCCAGCATCCTTCTCGCTCTCTCTCTTCCTCTTCACAGGCTGAGTGACCTCCTCCTCGACTGAGAGGGCCCTGAAGGCCGACTGGAGTCCATCCAAAGAGTCCTCAGCCACGTCCACTGCCCCATGTAAGGGCTCCGAAGGTACAGCGCTAGGTCCAGGTCCAGGTTCACCAGGTGCTGGCCTTGCTGGTGCCTCAGGCGCTATTTTCACGTCGGCGTCCTCCTTCCTTGTGTGCATCTTCATTCGCCCTTCTGCTTATTTGTGACTGTACTCGGCGCACTGGATGTACGGCGCGGGGTTGCTGCCGGTGCGCAGAGACAGTCTGCCTCTGCTACCAGAAAAGTTTATAGTGATTTCAACACTGTGTTTTTGCCTCTCCTGCTGCTTGCTGCTGGTGTAGGGTTTCCTGCTGCTTGTTTTTGAAGATGAAAAGCTTTTGTTTGCTGAAATACAATCAATCCAGGATAGCCCAAGCCAGAGATATGCAAGTAGAAGAGAATCAGGATCAAAGCATGAAGGGCTGCAGTGTAAACAGTGAAAGATGAAAGGATATTCACAGAAACTGCAACTCAGGTCAAATGGGATTGCATATTCACAAAGATAGCTGAAATGTTTTTGGAAAAGAGTTGGAAAACTGCCCCATGGTCACTCTATCTCCATAGTGCCATCTCAGGAGATGTGCACTCTTTGTTTTGGGTCCCATATGTGCTGAGGTGGCAGGGCATGTGGCGATGAGGTCACTGCCATGTCACATGGGATCTTCCTACTTAGCCAGGCTGACCGGGAATTGAACCCAGGACCTCTCAAAAAGAGGTGCCCATCCCCCTAGGGTGCATACCACTAGGACAGCTAAGAATTCATGGAAAAACATAGATAAATTCATAGGCTCTGCCCTGGATATGTCAGTTCTCAGTCAACTGAGGAAAAGATGATTTGCCTCACATTGATAGGGGATTAAGGGGTCCACTCCATATCCTGATTGGGTGTTTGGTTCCATAGGTCAAAATGTGTTATCACCACTTTTGGTGGGGCCAATACTAAGATAGAAATGCCTGGATGCTCAGTGCATCCCTAATACAACTAGAGTATGCCTCAAAGCATTGGAAAAGCACATTTTCTTACTAACACCACACCGGCACTGAAAATTTCATTGCCACACACATTCACCACCACCAATAACTACACTGGACAATTCATTAAGCCGAGCGCTCCACCCGCATACCCCACCTACCGCCAGGGGCCACCCCCCCCGTACCAGCCACCCCCCCCGTACCAGGAACCGTATCCCTATCCCCCCGGCCACCACGTCCACGCCGAAGGGGCCCCCCGGGGCCAACCCCGCCAAGGACAGTCACTCGACCCATACCACCAGCCGCTGCCGCCATTACACCCCTACGTGGCGGATCCATGGACGACGGGGGACCTCCCCCCCCCCCCCCCCATTACCAGGCGGCACCACGCGAACCCCCCCAGGGGCGGCCGACGCCTCCTGACTGGCCCGACTCGAGCGATGAGGCCCGGTCCCGCAAACGGCGACGCTCCCGCTCCCCCCCCGCACGGCACACTCGCCCACGGCGCCCACACTCGCACCGCGCCTCAACCACCCCCTCGCGCCGCTCCCGCTCCCCCAGGTGCCACCACGACTCTGCCAGACCCCGCTCCAGTCGCTCCCGCTCCCCCGGGCACCACCACGAGCGCCACCGCCGCCCTATGTCCACCCCCCTCTCCCTCCACCGGCCATACAAGACCCCCAACCCCCAGCCCCCGCCACCACCGCTCCCGCTCCCCCCGACGCCGCCAGGCACGCCACCGCCGCCCCACGTCCACCTCCCCCTCCCCCCACACGCCTCGCCGGGCTCCCCGTTCCCCCCGCCGCCCATACCCATCCAGCACACCCAGCCCCCGCCGTCACCACTCCCGCTCCCCCGAACGCCACCAAGCGCGCCACGCCGCCCCATGTCCACCTCCCCCTCCCTTTCCCCCCTCCGCCCGTACCCGTCCTCCACCCCCAGCCCCCGCCACCGCCGCTCCCGCTCCCCCAGGCACCGCCACCCCCGCCACCACCGCAGGTCCACGTCCTCCCCCCGCCGCTCCAGGACCCCGGGCACGGACCCCTCCCCCCCCCAGGCCCCCGCCCCCTCACCAGGTGGTCTCCCCCCGCTCTGCAGGAGCTCCGCCGCTGGGTGAAGTGGGCCGGGGGAGCGGGAAGGCACGAAGGGGTGCACATGGTGCATACTTCGAGGAGGTGCGCACCCGCACCCCCGCAAACCCCAACGAGGCCGCCCCGGAGGCCATCATGCCGCAAGCGGCATGGGAGGCCCTCCTCCGCGATGCGGTCCAGGGCCTCCGCCCCCCCTACACCCCCCAAGCCCTCCGCCAGTGGCTCCAGGCCACCCACCCCCAGGCCTGGGCCGCCGGCGCCCCCTCCCCACCCCGCCCAACGGAGCGGTCACTCGGGTGGTGTGCCCTCCGGGCCCCCCCGCTTACCCGGACAGCAGCACCGCCACCCAGGATGATATCCCGGGCAGGCTTCAGGGCAGGGCACCGCTAGGCGCGCCCTGAAGCCCCTCCACCTGCCAATGCCAGCCACCGTGGGCGGATGGTCCAGCCTAGTGCAGCACCACCTGTGCCTCGTGCAGTCAAGGAGTGCCGACCACCCCCAGTCGCGTAGCGGGCAGGGCTGCCCCCGTGCCTGCAGCAGTCGTGGGGCAGCCGGCAGCATGTCAATCGACCAGGAGGCGGCGTGTCCTGGCCGAAGACTCCCCCGGTGGGCTCAGCGTCAGGCTCCCCCAGCCTCCCCGCCGGGGCCTGGAGCACCAGGCAACACACGAGCATGCACACACGCCCCCACACGCGCCTCCCCCCCCCCACGCGCGGGAAAGACCAGGCCATGGCTCGGTGGTAGCGAGCCCTGGCCTCCCTTGGTAACACCGTGGCGGCGGCGAACACCATAGTGCAGCAGCAACCCGCCGCAGCCGGCGCCACAGACCAGACCACCGCCCGCAGCGGCCGCCGTAGCCGAACGCCGCCAGCACCGTCGTCGACCCCGGGACACCGTACGTCGACAGCCGCGCTCCGACTAGGCCCAGGGCCTCAGCGACACCATATGCCTCCCCCCCCCCTGCCTGTCCTGAGCACTGCCCTCAGCCCTTGCCCTCAGCCAGTGCCCTGACGCTCCTTCCTCTTACCCCCATCCAGCTCGAACTCGCCCCGACACACACGCCCGCGCCACAACCTCGACGTCCGGCCCCTAAGGCCATCACACGATACTTAAAGAACGACGCCTCGCACCTCCTGCCCCCTGTCCTGCTCTGCCATCTTCACCCAGACCCAGCCCGCATCTCAGCCCTGCCCCCTGTTCTGCCCTGACATCTTCACCCAGACCCAGCCCACGTCTCAGCCCTGTCCCTCAGGTTCCGTTCGCAAACCCTACCCTTTGCCCCCTTCCCCGCCGCCTCCCTCCGTCTCGCTCTCCCAGGCACAGCACTATGGCTCCACGACATGCCTTCGCCGCCAAGTCCCCCGCCCAGCGAGCGGCCGATATCCGCCCAGCGGAGGCGTGGCCTGCCACTGCGGTTGGCTGGAGCGACGCCGCCCACAGGCTGCAGCTTACAGTGACTCATCATGAGTCCAATACGCCCGTCGAGGCGTTTCACCCCGACGACCTCATGCTCGGCGCCCTGTGCCTCTTCTGGGCAGTCGCGGTGGAGGCCCTCCCACCCCTGGACGTGGCCACGCTGCAGCAGCGGGACGCCAACTTCCACTGGGGCACCAACCAAGCAGCGATGCGGGACCTGGTGTCCTACCTGGCGGCCGCCCCACCGGACGCAGCGTAGCAGCTGCAACAAGCCGCGGCTTCTCATGTGGCCCCCTTCGGCGACACACTCCGCGCGGCCACCCCCGACCAGTTCCTCATGCTCCTCGCTGCGGATGAGTCGCCCAAGCGCCCCGTGGACAGAGTACCGCTTGTACACTGGGTGATCACGTGGCACGCGGCCCACCTCCGGAAAACCATACGCTGCCAGATTGTCCCTCATGATGAGACCCGCTTACCCTCCCCGGGCCCGCTGACGGTACAGCAGTGGAATGCAGAACTCACAAGACACAAACCCACCCTCTCCTACCCCGGCATCCTGTCGCGCATCTCACTGAAGCGAGCAGAGCTGGCAGGCTCCCCGGGCACCGGGGAACCCCTGTGGAAGCGCATGCTCACGCAGCCCAGCTCCCTGGCCTCGACCTCCGACTTCTCCGCCGAGATCGAGAGACTCGCGAACACACCAGACAACCAGGCGGAACACATCGCGCAGTCCATCAGGGTGATGTGCACTGACATGGCAGTCCCAGAGAGCGCCATGACCACGCTGCGGGCAGTGAAAAATGCGCGGTCGCTGGCGTCGGCGGTCAAAACGGTGTGGTATGCCTCCCCGACCAGTCTGCGCCCCTCCCTGCAAGCCAACCTGCTGGACTTGATTGCCACGGTAGAGGACCTGCATGGCTCCGCCGCCATTGAGTCCCTCAAGCTCGCAGCCCTGCAGACCCTTGACCCCCTTATCGAAGCGGCTGCCACCCGTCCTGGCCTCACCTGGTCCTCCGCGGCAGCCGCCTTGCTCGCCGCCCGTCCCCCAGTGGTGCCCCCCCCAGGCCACAGACCACTTGCTCGCTGTCCGCGACCCCGTCTCCTTTCGCATCGCCATCTCAGTAGCGGTGCAAAACGCCACCCGTCCGCCAGTCCTCGATCAGCTCATCACGGAGACCCGTGCAGCTCTTCAGCCCGCCGCCGGCCCGGCAGCAGCCTATGCTTGGTTCGAGCGGAGAGCCTCCTACCCCCCCCCGCCGCAATCCCCCCACGGCCCCGCACCAACTCCCCAACACCAGCCCCACCTCCCGCCCTCCCCAGCGGCGCCCCTCCCGTACCCGCCCCCCCCCCTCCCCCCGGGTCCTCAAACCACAGGCCTCCTGCCCCCCTCCTTCATAGATGCCCCCCACGTGATACGCCTCCGCGGCCTCCGCCACATCCCCGACGCCACGCAGGCCTCATCGGCGCTCACCCATCATGTCGGCGCCCCCGTTACCATTCCCGCCACCGCCCTCCGAGATGGCTCCCATTTCGTGTCCGTACCAGCCGACCAGTTCAGGGCCCTCTTCGCTAGCGCCCCCACTCGCACCTATGTGGACCCTCACCACCACTACACCATCACCTTGGACTCCCGCACCGCCAGCGGGGAGCCCTTCTACCTACCGGACAGCCCCATCAAGCCCCCCCCCAAGAAGAAGCTCAAGGGCCCGAAGGCGCGACGAGCCGGCCGCCAGCTCGATGTGATGCCCGCCCCCGACCATCCCCCACCGGGCTTCCACACCACCACTAGCGCCACAGCGGCCCCCTCGGCCTCCGCCCAAGCCCCCCGCGCGTACGGCACCCTCCCCCACACCCGGGACGCCCCCCACACTGAAAGTGCTGCCCTGGGTCGTTGATGGTGCCGGAGGGCTCGGGGCTGGCAAGACCAGTGGGGCAGGCACGCGAGGAGTCTCCCTGGACGTTGTTATTGGGGGTAGAACCGGATACTCGAACACCAACGGAGGCGAGAGCAGCGACAACAGAAGCAAGGTCCATGCTGATTGTTATCCGGCAGAAAATCCCAGTCTATGAAGAAAATTGACGCGGATTATTCTAAATACATCTGAGTGTCCAAAACTGTCTGAAAAGATTTAAATAATCCAATTATGTAAAAATGTTTGGCCGATCTGGCCCGCGAGCGCGCGTCAGCGGCAAATGGCGATTCCAGCTAAAATAGCGGAACGCGGCGGATTTATGGGGAATGGACCGCGGAATCAAATCCGGCATATCAGAAATATATAGGAAATATCCTGAGACTGACTGCGAGGCGGCGATTCCGCCGAAGCAAAGAAAATGACCAAAATGTAGCCAATCTGGGCAGAATGTCTGAAAATCTGAGCAGATGGGGCTAGCCGCACTTACACTCCCCCTCCAAAAACACACTGGGGTGTGTCGCTACGTCAACGAAGAACGTAGTGCGGGTAAGTCCCAGAAAAAAATAGAAATGTAGCCTCGACGGGGCGAAATCTGCTTGATCTGACCTGATTTGGGCTGAATTGGCACTGAATCAGGATGGATGAACCTGAAATGAGACAGAATGAGAAGTGACAAACAGTCCTCCGTGCAGTAAAACATTAGGTCAAGGGCTAAAAAGCATGTAAACGTATCGAGAATCGATACCAAACCATGCATTGGTTGAGAATGAGGTAGATTATTGGTGGATTGGGTGGGGGAATCAAGAAATGGAGTGACATCTCAGCGCTCTGGCACAGTCTCGCTGTCGCGGGCACGCTACGGTGTCCTCGCCGAACTCTACATCGTGTTATTCCCGCTTTTCTCGTTCTGAAAAGTGCAGCATGTGCTTCAGATTTGGCGCATCTGGTGGATGATCACAAGATTCAACAAGATTGAGAACTAATTTGAGCAGAGATGAAGGAGATGAAGCAATTACAGAGAGGGAAAACAAATACAAATGTAGTCTACAGACCCTAAGTGAATCATGGAAGGTTAAGGTGTTTTTCTGTGCACTTAGATCTAAACAGATCTTCGAGTAATGAGAGGAGATGACAAGGAAATCAACCTAAATTGTCCTAAAATGAGGAAATTCCCTAAGATGAAGGTGAAATGAAGCGAAATGTCTAGAACTGAAATTACTAATACCTTCGTTTAGACTAAAGTTAATATATATTGTCGTTTATTCAGCTCAATTGTGCTTTCCGGCACGTTGGTTCGCGAGCATCCAACAGATTCCATGAAAATCTGGATCATGTGATGATGCATCATGATGGGACATGCTGGCCCTGGATCCTTGGCATGTAACGCGCCGAAGGTTCGCTGAAGGCGCTTTACTGACAGTATATAACTGAGAGACACCGAATTTACAGTGGCGGTGGTGTCAATCGACTTGGACAAGGCCAATCTTTCGATGGAGTCCCACAAGACACTTGGATTCACCATTTTCGACAGTTTCAGGTCGGATTGAGCTCACATTGGCGTGTGCCAAAAGTACAACGAAGCTTACGGACTTCAGAGGTTGCTTTTAGAAGTCCCTAGAGCTCCTATCTGAAGGTTGTCTGAACAATTGACGTCTGGGTTTCGTACAACAGTGGCAGAATGATGGACAAACCTGAGAAATTCAAGACAAATTTGAGGATCCTGGATCTGGATCTGGACTTTGGCGTCAGCATCACAGCAAATGAAGGTAAGATCTGAGTTTCTGGCGTAGCATCTGGTGCAGCCAGTACTACAGGGGGTGCCTGTAGGGGTGAATGTCGCTGGCCAGCGTTTTGATTATGTACATTTGCTTCCATCTGCACGAGTAGCCAAATTCCAAAGATGCACAGACCAACAGAGACAAGATTACCCCGAATCTGCCTGAATTAAGCCTGAGTTTGGTTTTTTCTGAACACGGCAGCACACTCCGTGGCTTTCGGTTTTCGACTTTCGATACTCTACCGAACGGAGACCAAAGAAAACTTGATTGATTGACGTCAAATTATCAAACATTCGCAGTTCTCCACATCATGACATAAACAGAAAGAATGAACAGTGGATTGAGCAGAATGTGGTGGGATGGCTTCCTTAATTCGGCCAAGCACGAATACATGTGACCACCAACCTGTCTGGCCTGGCCCTCGTACGGCTTGGGCGCTGCAAATCAGCGGCCGAACTCGAAGCTTGGTCCTCATTTGGCTCCTGGGCTGGCCTGACCGCAGGAGGGGGGATCGACGGATCAGCCCTGGAATGTGGCTGCTGAGGGCCGTAAAAGGCTGGATCTCGATTCACCACAGGTCGTTTTCCGTCGCTCTCCACTTGTCTGTCTGGTTTCGACAGACAGTCCGTCAGGAGTACTCCAATTTCGGGGTGCTTCTTCAGGAAGTCGATGAACCCCTTGGTGTATCCATGGACAAAAGATTGGGCTGGTTCCCAGTTGTTGTGACTGGAATCAAAGCCCCTCCACTCACACAGAAATTCCCATTCGCCCTTGGCGTCACGTCTTGCTTCAACAATCCTCTTGAGTTCGTACTTCCCCCCTTCGATGACCCGATCAGACAAATGTTTCGCAGTCCAAAAAAGGGGTTTAACCCGATCCTTGGGGGAGGGGATCTCTCTCTTGAGGCGATCGCCCGAAACGTCAATTTCCCTGCTGACATCCACACGAATCCTCCACCTGTTCTCACCAAGACGCGCTGTAACAGCGAATGGCCCCTCCCACAAGGGAAGAAGCTTGTCATCTCCGTCCAGGGTGGTTTCGGATTTTCGAAGCCAAACTCGATCATCAACTTCAAAATTGTGGGGGTTTTTTCGGCCTTGATTCTGAACCCAAAGCCAGTCAGCTTGATGCTTCTCGATTAATTTGGAGACAGTTTTATCTGCTCGTTGGACGTCGTCCAAAAACAACGAAGCATCTTTACAAGGGCGAGGATTATTCAACGGCATGTTCCACCAACACTTCTTTCGTCCAAAGACAATTTCATTTGGAGAAAGGCCATGATACAAAGGCGTGTTGTGGTAACGGCGAAGCAATGCGAAGAGAACTTCCATCCAATGGAAATCCTTTTCACTCGCGAGCTCCTTACGAAGCATATTAATAATTGAGCGGCCGGCTCTTTCGCCAGGCAGCGCTCGATGCGAGTGGATTTCACATCGGAGGTGGTGGATTCCAAGGCGAGCACATAATTCTCTCCACCATTCGGAGGTGTACTCTTTGCCTGAATCCGTCACCACCTCGGATGGGACGTCCCAACCTCCCATCCAGGTCTGCGCGCACCATTTGGCGGCAGCCTTGCCAGTCATCGACTCGATGTTGCAAGGCAACACCTGCATGTAGCCGGAATGACGGCACTGAATAAGGAGCACACCATTGACTTTTTTATTAGTCCAATGGCACTCTTCGTCATCGAGTTCACCGAGATAGAAGAAATCACTGGTGACTCTGTTAAAGAGGCGCTCCGGAATAGGATGAGGCCTCAGATGGCCGTGCTTCTTCGCGCTGGGGGGCGTCGAGACAGCACATTGGGCACATCCGGCGGCTACTTTCATGCAATGAGTATATAGCCGTGAGCCAAACAACCTATGTTTAATCATCGACCACAGTCGACGGCCATGTGCGTGGGGGGACTCCCATTCATGCCACCAGTTTAACACTCGGGGGGCCAGGGCGTCTGGTACGCACAATCTACCCTCCATCCACAGCTTCCCCCCATCCAACGAGTACTCAGGAAAAATCCCATCCTTGTGAGCATCTTTGGATTTGAGATTTCCAAAGACCTCTTTAAACATGGGATCCTGCAGATAATCGGACGTCCAGTCACGGATGATAAGGGAATCTTTTGGCAGGGGTGGAGTTTTGGCCGGATCTCGACGCTTAATGCCCTGGATCAACCGAAATCGACTTACTCGTCGGGTATAGTCAAACCGTTTCACACTCCCTGAGGAGGGATCGGTGACTTTCTCCACGACTTTCAGTGTTTTGGTGCAGATCTCATGAGCATGCGCCGGATCTGAGATGGCCGTGATGTCATGGCACGGTAATGCGTGCTGTTTAACAGCGCATTGCATGCATGCACGTCGAATGAGTTTCTTTTCTTCCTGATCCCACTCGATGATTACATGGCGGTCCTGCTCCGTACCATGGATGTTGGTACTTTGCAGCCCCTCTGAGGCGGGGTAAGCCCATCGGCTCAGAGCATCCGCTACCGTGTTATGTCTTCCAGGCAAATACGACACATGGAGGTCAAACAGACTGAGAAATTCGTGCCATCTGGCCCGTCGACCAGCTGGGCTCGCGACAGTATCAATGTGTTCGGTGGCCCAATACTCCAGAGATCGATGATCCGTCAGGACCTCGACTCGATTGGTGCCAACCCACGATTGGTACTTTTTTAAAGCACAGATTATGGCGTAGGTTTCTTGCTCACGCGGCGACCATTGCATTTGGCGTGGGGCTAGCTTCCGAGACCAAAATGCAAGAGGGTAATGATCACCGGTGGCTTCATCAACCTGTTCAAGGACAGCTCCGATCGCGTACCTAGATGCGTCGGTTCTAATGTAGAAGGGTCGGTCGAATTGGGGCACATGCAACGTGGCGACTTCACAGAGGGCCGCCTTCAAGTGATGGAAGGCCTCCTCGCACTCGTCAGTCCACTTGACACGAACCTTTGAACCTGCCTTGCCCGCATCTCTCCCTACCTTCAATAATTCAGTGAGGGGGGCAGCAAATTTGGCATAATTCGGCACAAAAGTGTGGTAAAAATTGCAACAACCCAGGAATCCTCTCAACTCCGTGATCGTCTCAGGGCGCTTCCACTTCTGAATAGCGACGAGCTTCCCTGGACTGGGTCGTCGGGTGCCATTCTCTAGGAGAGAACCACAAAATTCGACTGATTTTAAAAATAATTTTCCCTTCTTTGGCCCACAAATCAGCTGATTGGCATCAAGAATGTCCAAAACTTGGTTCAGCTGCTTTTCATGTAGGGCCACCAGCTCGGCTTCGGTCAGTCCCTCCCCTTCCGTCGCGATGATTATGTCATCTATGTACACGCTCACGAAGGCACGAAGCTCAGGATGGGCCGTAAAAAGCACATCCTCCATCATTCTTTGAAAAAATGAGGGGGCATTTTTCAGGCCCATGGGCATGACTGTCCACTGGACTGGGCCACATGGCGTGCACATACCAGTGAGAGGTCGGCTGTCCTTCCTCAACGGCATTTGGTGAAAGCCGTGACGGAGATCCAGCACAGAAAACAAACGACCTCTTGCCCTCTTGGCGATTTCCTCCTCAATGAGGGGCAGGGGGTGCGAGTCCGCCTTGGTTTCGGCGTTGAGATTGCGAAAATCAACCACCATTCGCCAACCATCAATAGTGTTCTGGTCTGCAGGCGGTGGCTTCGGGACTGTGAAGGGTGCACAGCACCATTCGCTGGTCATACAACCCTCAAGCCAACCGAATTCCCTGAGATTTCTCTCGATGATTTTTCTGAGGATCTCATGTTTATGTCCATGGTTCTCATAAGGACGTTGTTTTTTCGCCTTGTAACCTTCACGAAGCTCGATGAAGGCTTCACCGAACTGTCCACGGACAGGGGGGTCTTTGATCAACTTCCCTGAAAGGGTTGTGTCCTTCCGTTCCTCAAAAATCTTTTCTCTTGCCTTGGAACACAATTCAGTGTCCACCTGATCGCCAGGAATTACTGTCGAAAAAACTTTGGCGACTTCTTCGGCTTTGGCAGGCAGAATCTTCTTACGGATGTCCCTAAACAGGTCCGTATCAACTGCCTCTTGAAGATAGGTGGGTCGTGTGTCGCCATTCCAGAGATTCTCTTCGTGATCCAGCTCCTCGAAAGGATCTATGAAAGCTTCCACAGGGGGTTTTTCATAAAAAAACTCTGAATTTGCGGCGCGATTTCGAATTTTTCTTCGCCCGTGCACTGAAGATTCTTTTCGATGTCGATCGTATTGGGGAAGAGGGAGACGAGGCGGACCCATTTGACGTTGGATCACCTTGGGTATCTGACGGACAAAAATCAGAAAAAATAGATTCATCATCAGTACCACGCTCAACCTCAGATTCAGACCCAGAACAAGAATCAGTACCAGAATCAGCAGAATTAGAGTCAGAAAGCTTTCCATCCACCAGGAATGCAAGCGAACTCCAGGACCGCTGTGGCAGGGGACCTGTGTCATCCCTGGCATACAGCTTAATCTTCCTGGGAAGTTCGATGTAATCTACACAAATGTCTTGTAATTCCTGAAACCAAGGCTTGTCGTCCCACAAGGGCACAACTAAAATTGCCTGGGTTTTATCTTGCTTGATTTTGTGGATGACCTGCTGGATTAAGTGAAACGGAGGATTAATCCACAACTTCTTGTCCCATTTATGGGTCCAAGCGTCGCGAAAGTGCTTGTCAAAGCGCTTGTTCTTACGGTTAGCAAAGGCATCATACTGTGGCCAAAAGGAATGGTGTTCATGAAAATATTCACAAATTGCATCGCGCCATTTGTCGACAACTCTGTAGGATGAAGAGTGCCAGCGCGAAGGACGTCGCGGCTGGGAGTCCCTACGAAGACATTCTAACTCTTGGGAGTAATCGGCACTCCCATTCACCTCTGCAATGGTGACATCTTCGCCAAATTTTGGTGTAACTTTTTGCTTCAAAAATTCTTCTGCACTTTTAAACCCTGCGTGCAAAAAGCGAAATTCAGGACGCTCCAAGGGACCTGACTCCAGCAAAAAACAACGCCGATGACCTACGGGCGCCACCCTGTTCTTGCGAAGCCAAGGATGGCCCAAGTAAAGGTCATACTTTATGTCGGCACGATAGAAGTAGTCATCCTTAAGGACAACTTCCTCCACATTACCTTCTTCCCAAAGGTCTTGAGCGACCAAATGAGTTGATATATAACAACCGCGTTGCCCACCTGCGAGAGAATGTCCAGAAACTCCCTCGAGGGTAACAGGATGAGGCGACTCAAACACGCAGTCGTCGGGTAAGAAAGAATTGGATTGGAGATTTACCTCTGATCCATTGTCACACAAACAAGTGGCGAGGTGGAAATTTCCCTTGCAATCAGAGACCCACAGCTTTGTGACAAACTGACGGGCCCTGTGCTTGGACTGTACACCTACCTCGTCCACTACAACAGAAAGATCCGCTGCCGGATCCAGGGGAGAGGAGACAAGCGACCCTACATCAAGTAATGGTCGATCTGGAATCTGGGGATCATGCCTGAAATCGCCTGGGGAGGGGCGATTTTCGTGGCTCCCCTAGGCGTTCTGACCTCCAGTGAGTGCGTTAACATTGTGAACACACCCTGATTCGTCGATCCACTCCTCTTGGAACGGATCATTTGCTGGATTCAGGGCATTTTCGACATAATCTCGATCCGCATCGGACACCTGATCTGCACCTGAGACCTGATCCACACGATGGTTGACCTTTCCACGTCCACGGCCACGGCCGCCGGATGATGGACCACCACCGTCGCCACGCCCTCTGCCCTTACCAGAGAAAGGGGTTCCCGAAGGATTTCCCTTACCTTTACCCTGTGATCCTGGAGCATTTTCTTTGTTTGTACCGGATTGAGGGCTTTGGCCTGGATTTCGATTTCCGCCTCCGGCGTTGCCATTGGGACTTGTCTGGCCGTTTGGCTGCCCACCGGAGCCGGATGGAGTCCGATTTCCTTTGACTTGGGACCCGCCAGGACCTCCAGTATTTTTGTTTCCACCGGAGGGGGGCGAATTCCCCTTTCCCCCCTTTCCACCATGCACCTGTCTGTCATTCCTGTCTGAATTCTGCGAATTACTGACATTTTCACCAATCACCTTGTGATCGTAAGCAGACCATCGGTGATTACCAGTAGAATGCGTCTTAGCTCGGTTCGTAGAACCTAAAAGAAGGCAGATGCTACAATGATCCTGAACATTCCGGGTGTCATTCACCTTTTTGTTGCCCTTTTGGGCCCCATTTTGGGTGTTTTGCTGGGTATTCTTGTTTCCCCCAAGACCCTCATGGAAATTTTGATTGGCGGCGTCAGCGAGCCGCTCAACCTCTTCCCACAGTTCCTGCGGGGTGAACGAAAACACCCAGTTCCTGGCCTTCAGGCGATGGCCGTGGAAACTTACTCCCTTGTTGAGGACTTGGACAAACAAGTCCCGATCCTCGTGTTCATTAAACTTGATTTTCCACGTGTTTTCAGTGAATTTCACCTTGGTAAACGACGTGGGGGAACACTTTTGAAGTGATTCCCTGACGGAAAACCTGTTGGCCGAGGCATTGAAGCCATCGACCTCCGCCCACCAGGTCTTGACCTTTTCTTCGGACTGTTTATTCCGAAGGGTGGCGGCAGTTTCGGAGGGGATTTTGTCAAAAATCAGATTTTTCAGCTCGGCACTAGAAAATTTTTCGCCTGAATGTTCAGACTCTTCCACTAAGTTCCAGAAGCGCTGTCTCTTGTCTTGCACTTCGTGCAAGATTAATCGCGAGAATGAAGGAAAATTCTTCAACATCTGGTGGTAATGGTCCTTTGGCAGCCGGGATCCACGTACCTCCAACTGTTCCTACACCTCATCAAAGGTAAGGGGGGAACTTGAATCCTCACGATCACTCCAGGTCCTGAGCCAAGTATTGGCCGGCGCTCCCTCAAGGCAGTCCAAGAGGGCCATCAGGAACTGATCATCTTGGAGTTTTTGAGTCTTAACCCACAGTTTAAATTCCCGTTGGAACTGAGGCCAACGTCTGGGGTTCCCATTATACTTCGGTTGCTTGGCAACCTGACGAAGTCGCAATGAAGTAGGATTTAGAAGTGAATCCAGCCCAACACCGGCCGTAATGGCAGACACCTTGGCGGCATCATTACCCACACCAGCTCCGGCGAGGGTCTGGGCGAGCAACATCTGGGCTAATGCATTGGAATCAGCAGCAGGAAGGGCAGTACGGGAGGCAGTTCGCTTGGCATTCTGAGCCTCAGTCCTAGCCTTCGCCGTCCTACTCTGAGATCGAGAGATTGTAACCCTTTCCTTTAGCTTAGTCCTGCTGATCCTTGCATCGGTGGTCTTAGAGTCCACCGAAGGAGCAATTGAAAAAATTTCTGTCGCCTCCTCCGACGGTTCTGTTGTTTGTTCCACCGATGATGCGCCCTCAGACCGCATGTGTGTCTTGAAAAGATCTTTAATTCCCAGCGTTTGAATGATGAGTTGCTTTTGATCTTTGAGCAATTGGAGCTCGGTATCTCGCTGGCATCTGCATGAGCAGTCGGCAGGACAGTACATACCGTGTCCTGAAGGGCCTGAGCAGGCTGTCGGACCGCTAATCTCAGTGGTTCGCAGCCAGGAGTCCACTTGGGGAGCTCCTTCAGCCCTAATTTCCAGGCTTGCCTGCCTGGCTGCCTCTAAAATTCCTTCCTCAACCGCGGCGGCTAGATCGTCGCGGATGGAAACAGAGGGATGAGGGGCGGAGGGCCCGGCAACAGGTGCCTTGGTCTTCTCCTTCGGGAAGGGGCTTGCCTCCCAGATCTGCAGAAAAATGGCAAAAGAGTCATCTTCTTGAGAACACCACCACATCCTGGTATTAATTTCTTCTTGAAGGAGGAAAAAATATTCGAATAAAAAATCAGAGGCGATTCTTTCTTGTCCTATCAGCTTAGACGTGGCTAATAGACAAAGGGCCTCAAGCGCCTCAAGGTTACGGGTCACTTCTGAAGACAAATGGTTGCCCCATTGTGCCCAAGAGGCTGGTCGATTATAGGTAGGTACCTCACCTGGACCACCCATCTCAATGTCGTCAATGTCGGCGTCGATGGTCTCAAAATGTGGACATTGGTAAGGAGTATTAGTACCTGCCAGGTCCGTAAGCTCCACCGGAGCGTTGCCATCGGCGTAGGCTGGGAGATTCCAGCTGCTTGATGGCCAATTTCGACTGGGATCTTGATCGTAATCTGGGCCTCCACAGCTGCTGATTTGTGCCCTTCTTGGGCAGCTTGGGCTTGCGCAAGGCATTCCTCTCAAGGCCTCGTTCGCACAGCACCACGGCAGCGTAATTGTTACGTCTCCAGGAGCAGCGGGGTCTACGGGGCCGTACTGGGGAGCTAGCTGTGGTTGGGACACCAAAGGAACAACATTCAGGTAGCCTCTGCTACCATGAAAGTGCTGCCCTGGGTCGTTGATGGTGCCGGAGGGCTCGGGGCCGGCAAGACCAGTGGGGCAGGCACGCGAGGAGTCTCCCTGGACGTTGTTATTGGGGGTAGAACCGGATACTCGAACACCAACGGAGGCGAGAGCAGCGACAACAGAAGCAAGGTCCATGCTGATTGTTATCCGGCAGAAAATCCCAGTCTATAAAGAAAACTGACGCGGATTATTCTAAATACATCTGAGTGTCCAAAACTGTCTGAAAAGATTTAAATAATCCAATTATGTAAAAATGTTTGGCCGATCTGGCCCGCGAGCGCGCGTCAGCGGCAAATGGCGATTCCAGCTAAAATAGCGGAACGCGGCGGATTTACGGGGAATGGACCGCGGAATCAAATCCGGCATATCAGAAATATATAGGAAATATCCTGAGACTGAGCTGCAAGGCGGCGATTCCGCCGAAGCAAAGAAAATGACCAAAATGTAGCCAATCTGGGCAGAATGTCTGAAAATCTGAGCAGATGGGGCTAGCCGCACTTACACACACTTCCCAGCGAATCACCCCCTACCATGGATCCCGCGTCAACTGACTGTCCCTGCCCCTCTGCCTTCCCCCGGGCGCCCTGCCGTCCAACCCACTCACCCAGTTGGCCCTCGACTGTGCCGTTGCCTACCCCTGCGTCCGAGACCTCCGCAGGCTAACCACGCGAGCCAGCGCCCTCCTTACCCACCTGCCCACCGACCTCAGCCGCCCCCTAGCCGTAGACCAGCAGCCTCCCGACCAGTGCCTCGCTGTCTGCTGGCAGTGCGGTACCATCGCCCCTGGATCACCTGCCGCGTGGGCCTGCCCTCTGTGCAGTGGCCGTGATTTTGTCCAACTGCCCCCACCCCCCGACGCCCTGCTCAGCCCCCCGGAGGCCTCCTTCGTCGCCGACCTCTCCTCAGCCCAACCCCCCCCCAGGGCCCCCTCCCAGCAGCCCCGACTCCCCCCCAAGCTCCAGTTTCGCGTCCTCCGAGACTTTGCCCTCTGGCTCACGCAAGCCGTGCACCAGCTCCAGCGTGAAGACGACGACCCGGTTATCAGCATCCCCCTCGTCCTCAACGGGTATGTCGTGTGGTTCTACGATGACTCGCCGTCCCATCTTACCCCGTGGCCCCACCCCTGGGCTCACTACGACACCTCCCAGCACGGCATCCCGGGCCACCGCCTGTGGCTCACCCCCGCCTGCCCTTTACCTGTGATCATAGCGGCCTGGTACTGCCCCTCCTGCGGCCGCCCCCAGCTTCCATCAGCCTCCATCCTCCACCATGCCCCTGCCTTCCGACTCCCCAACGCCGTGTGCTTACACCCCTGCCGAGGCCGCACCCACCTCACCCTTGACATCGCTCAGCGCTCGTTTGTCCGCCCCCCTGGCCTCCCCCTCCTCCAGGGCGTTCCAGCAGCCCCCGTCCGTCCAGGCGCCACCTGCTTCCGACCAGACCACTCCCTCCTCCTTCCGGCCACCCCCTGGGCCAGCCACCTCCAATCCCTCACCTTCTCACCCCTCAACCTACGCCGCCATGCGGGTCTCGTGTTCCTCCCCTGGAACATTGGCGGCGTCGCAGCCCATGTCGACCTTGTGGTGCACGTCCTGCTCGCCCTGGAAGTCGACGTCTTTGCCTTCCAGGAACTCTGGTCGTTTGCCCCCCTCCTGCAGGCCCTGCCTGCTCTGTATGCCTCCCACACCAGCACGGCCGAGGGCTGTGGTACAGGCTTTATGATCGGCTGGCGACGTGCGCTCCAGCACCCAGCCACCGCCCCGCGGGTGGAGTACGACGCCCCAGACCTGCTCGTCTCCACTGTGCGTCATCACACCCTGGGGTTCATGCTCCTGGCCTCTGTCCACGTACACCCAGACCTCGACTACAAGGCCCGGAGGGCCGTCCTCATCAACCTCACTACCCTTGCATCCTACCTGCGAGCGGCCTTGGAGCTGGTTGGTGGGGACTTCAACATGTCTCGAGACTGCTCCCGCCACCCCTTGGCGGCCGCCTGCCGTGGCGATGGGTGCATGGTGCGGTACCGCGCGGTTTTCCCCCCGGACGCCCCCACCCACTTCTCCTCCTCCCGGGGAGCCCTCAAGGCGACGTGCATAGACCACGTGTTCGTCAAAGGCGCGCGCTCAGTCCCGGATGCGGACATCCTCCCCTCCCCGACTCCCCACAAGCCCCTCTTGGCCACCGTTGAACCCATGGAAGGCCTGGCCGACATCCGCAACTGGCGCATGATTCGTTGGCGCCACTCTCCAGCAGGTACCCTTCCTCGCCTTGCAGCCCTGCTCGACCTCACGTGGGGCTGGCTGGCCTCGTACCCCGTGGGCCCCAACAGCTTCCTGCAGTCCCTGTGGGCTGCGGCCAGGCACCTCATCCCCCACCCTGAACCCCTGGATTGGGTGCTGCGGGACCTTCGCCTCCGTGATTCCCCTCGTACCGAGTCCGACCTGACCGACCTCCGCAATTACTTGGCCGACACCGCGGCGCGCCACGGAGTGGAACGCCCAGACGAAGTCCTCCGCGCCACCTCCATCACATCCGCAACCAAAGGTGCTCTCTGCCGCCCCTCCAAGCCCCTACGCCCCTACAGTGGGATCCAGCCAGACCTGGGCGTGGAGCTCCCCACGGCGGAGGCCAGGCTTCAGGAGGTGCACAACCAGGCCGCAGCCACGACAGCCCACCGCGGCCACACCTTGGACCTGGACTTCCTCACAGCCGCCTTCGACCCAGCCAAGTGGGACCCCTACTTCGACCCCGTGGCACACTTACCTGTCTCGCTCCTGGGCGACCTGCTGCATGCAGGCATCCACCCGGCAGATCGTCGCCGCCGGGGCCTCTACAGTGCAGCGGTTGCCGACGGACCCGTGCTCCGCGACGACCGCATATGGACCTCAGCGGCCGGGTCACTATTCGCAGGATTGGACCAGTGTCCCCAGGCGCTCCTGCATCACCTCAGGCATGGGGGAGTGCAGGGTGTCCAGCGCCACCTCCAGCTAGTCGACGCGGGGCAGGACTCGCTATCCCTCGACTCCGTCATGATGGGCATCGACAAGTCCAAGCCGTTCCCCCACCTCTTCAAGGCACACCGCCCGGTAACCCTCACCTCCCCCCTCACCCGCTCCGAGTCCCGTGCCGCGCGGGCGATGCTGGTGCCGTCCCTGGAGCTCTCCAGGACCCTCACCCCAGAGACCTTCGCCTACCGCGCCGACATCCGTCCCGCGTTTCTGGCGCTGGCCTTCCGCGCGGTAGTCTTCGCGTGTCTGGAGTCCCACGGTACAGCCGCCGTCACCGACTGGGACTCGGCCGACGCGTTCCTCCGCCAGCAACGGGAGGACTGCACCCCCCTGCACGGCGTCCTGCAACTGCCCTGGGATTTCGGCCCTTGGGCCATGAAGTATTACGGTCGCCTGCGCATCCACCCCCTGACAGCGGATGGGTTCGCCCCGCCGTACGTCACGGAAGAGGGGTGGAACCAGGGCGACAACCCGTCCGGGGACACGTACCAAGTCGGCGAGCTGGTGGTCAGCGGCAGCCTGCCCCATCCAGACGACGTCCGCGTGCCCCCGACGCCCAGCGGAGTCCCCGTCAGCAACCTCTCCTACTCCGACGACCGCCGTCTCGTGCGGCCCACGCTCACCTCGCTGGTCGACCTGACTCGCCTCTGCACCAGGGCTACCGTCGCCAAAGGTGGCCTCGTCCACATGGACAAACTCCGCTTTTTCGCCCTCGACCTCGATGGATCCGCCCTCCGCCTGCAGCAGACCCAGGTGCCCCACTACCTCACGTCCACCTCCACAGACAGCCCCCAGGTGGTGGGCATCCCACTCTCCCACGCCCTGCGCCCCCCGGGTGTGTATGCCGACCTGGCCAAGCAGATAGCCCGCATGCGCCGCCGCCTGGACTCCAACCCAGCCACTACCATCCTGGCGCTCCGCTCACTCTGGGCCTTCATCCTCTCCCAGCTGGACTACGTCGCCTCAGGGGTAGCGGTACCCCCTGAGCATGTCGCTGAGGCATCAGTGCAGGCCCGCGCGCTCTACCGCCAAGTCCTCGGCCTGCCCTGCTGGACATCCCGGGCCCTCATGTCCTTGGCCCCCCGTTACGGGGGCCCGGGCTGCCCGCACCTGCCCCTTCGCTCAGCATGCCGCCTCCTTCTCACCTACACACAGGCTACCTGCTCCCGCAACCTCCTGGCACAGCACTCTGCCCAGTACCTCTCTCAGGCCTCCGTCCCCGGCAGTGAGTCGCAGCCCCTCAGAGAGGCAGCCCGGCAGCTGTCCGTGCAGATCGCCCTCCTGCCCGACGCCACGACAGCCGCCATGCCCGTGCTCTACGACTCCGATCCCGCCGTCCTCCAACGCTACCACCACCTCGTTCTGTCCACCGACGCGGCCCTCCGTCAGTGCGATGGAGGTGGGGGCATCGTCTTTTACGCCCCCGGAGTGGGCGTAGTTCTACGCGCCTGGTATGGCATCCGCTTATGGGCTTCGCCCACAGGCGCCGAATGGCTGGTCCGCCTCGTCGCCCTGCACCTCCTGCAGGGGTGGCACGGGTGCCTGGTGTCGTCAGCGGACTGCTCCTCCGCCCTGCTCCGTGGCTGCACCCGGTTCCCACCCAAGCTTACAGTCCTGGAGCTTTTGTGGCGTCGCCTCTGCCTCAACCTGCTGGGCCTCCGCCAGCACTGTGAGCTGTGGGTCCCGGCCCAGCATGACACCCAGGCCCAGCACTTGCGGGCCCTCCTCAACAAGGAGGCGCACGACCTCGCCGCCCGTGGAGCCTCCACACCCACCCCGTGGGCCGTACCCCTCCCGCAACACCTCCAAGGGGCCCTGGTCCTGCATTACCAGGGTGCCCTGCTGCTGGAACCTCAGCTCGGCCTCGACCAGGCGTACGAAGACGCCACCGCGGCTGCCTACTACGCCGGCCGCCGGTCCCGCCTTTGGCGCCCCGACGGCACCGTCTTCTATGACCTCCTCGAGTCGGACGCACTGCCCACGCGTGCCATCAAGCGTGCATTCGCCTACCGCGCGCTCGAGTGGCAGCCCCCCCCAGAACCGGGCATCCCGATGGAGTGCCACTTCTGTGGCATCGCAGAACGTCAGCTCTGGCAGCACGTCCGCAGCCGCTGCCCAGCCGCTTTCCTCCACCTGCTTCACGCTCAAGCCCTCCTCCTCAGCAACGTGTCCCCAACCCCTGGAGCCACACTCACCGTCGACGGGGTCCTGCAGGATGTCCGCCGCCGGCCGCAGCTGCAGTGCACGTGGGACGCCCACTTCACAGAGGACGCCATCAACTGCGACACGCTCACCCTCTCTGGTCTCTGGTACAGGTCGTCCAGCGCGAGCCCGTCCGGCCTGACGCCCGCGGCCCGGCACCGTGCCACTAAGGCAGTCGTAAGTACCCTGGCCCTACCCCCCCTGTCCTTTGCAGACGTTTATGCCCTGTGGGCTGCGCTGCCATGCCCGCACAGCCCTCCAGACCGGCCCCCCCCGCAACCCCCAGCGGTCACCGTACAGGACCCCCAGGTATACGTGCCGTGGTCCTACACCCTGGCGGCGTTGTACTTGGTGCGGGGGCTCGCGTCCTGGCAGGTGTGCAGTGCTGGGTCCCTACATATGGCACTCCCAGTAGAGCCCAGCTGGCGCCCGGGACCACCGGTGCTGCTCATTATATGTCCGCCTGCGGCCGAGTGCTGGGCGCTTGCCCTGCTCGCAGAGGCGGAAGCCCGTCCCTCGTGGGCTGCCGTGGCCTTGCTTACGGCTATGCCTCCGGGTGACGGCGCCCTGCCCCTGCCAGCGCCCATGACACCCTATGCCTGCGGGCCCTTGTGGCTGTACACCACAGCCAGTGTGGCCCAGCGATGGGCCCTCACGCCGGCAGCCGCTCCAGTGCACTGAAACCGAAGGAAAACGACGCGCAGCGACCCAGGCTTGTGCGCGTTGACAGGGAGGCAGCGGTAAGGCGAGGTCCAGCCCCCGTACCCCCAGCGCCGGTGCCAGCACCGGAACCTTGATTGACCACGTACAGGAGACAGGCGCGGCCTACGAGCAGGTAGCGACCCCCCCCCCCCCCGGGACCCACCAGCGGGTCAAGTCAGGGCCAGGCGCGGCCCAGCCGTGTGACCCGACGTGCCTCGCCGCCCCCACCCGCGCGCCCACCATACACACTGACGCGCGCGCCCACACACACACACAGGCACGGCGGCATCTCCCTCCCGCGTGTGCCTCCGCGGGGTACGGGGGCCGTCAGCAGTCCGGTAGGCCTTGTGACCGGACAGCCGGGAGTCGACCGACCCAATCACGCGGCGCATGGAAGGATGCGCGCGGTGGGTCTGGCCGTCCGGGGGAGGCCTTCACCCAACCCAACCCAACCCGCCCCTCCCGCCACCACCACACCAGGAAGGGGCAGGACAAGGGCAAGGGAAGGGCAAGAGACACCAAGGAGCACTCAGGCAAGAGGGCGCGGAGGGGCCCCAAGTCAGGGCAGACACTCACAGGGACAGAACGGCGGAAGAGACACCACATGGGGGCAGGAAACCACCCAAGAACCAGGAAGGGGCGGGAGCGGGGACCAAGGCACGGAGGAAAAGGGCACCACGGCAGGCGCCACGACCCACACCCAGGAAGGGCATACCACGACGAGGGCACCAGCGCCGCCCCACCCCCACCAAACACCCCACGACGCCCGGGGGCGCACCCCCCAACACACACCACCAAAGCAAGCATCGGACGCCGTGCGGATCACACCAGCGCACACCCACAAGCCGCCGGAAACCACACGGAGAATGGAGGGCACACCTGCACGGGGAGAACGGGCCACACCCACAGAGGAAGCCGCAGGGAACGCCGCCGCACGGCGCACCACCACGCCCTCACCGCCAGGCGACGACCCCGGCCACCTCAAGGGCCACCTCACAGGCACCGGAAGAGGACGAAGGCAGGGCCACAGCGACCAGGACTAGGGACCGAAACCTCCAGAGGACACGGGACCAAGGCACAGGCCCCCAGGGAGGGCAACCCCACGGACCGTCACGCGATCGACCTACCCGACCCACGAGCCCGAGCGGCACGCCCAAGCCCCCACAGCACGGACCAAGCGAGACACCCACACCTAACCGCACCCCCCAGCCACCAGCCAGCCACACTCGGGCCCGCACTCCGCACAACGACACAGGCCAGGCTGACCTCCACTGACCAACCGCGGCACCACGCAAGACCACGGCACACCGCACCACAGCGCGCCACAGTGCAACGCGCCACAGCACGACGCGACGCGACACGGCACAGAGCGGCACAACACGACACAACTGACCCTAACCCGAAGGACTAACCGAAGCCAGCCACCGCACACCCTGGAAGGCGCCGCACAAGCACGCCGCACACCAGCACCGCAGGCCACACACGGGGCCACAGCGCAGTAAGAAAAAGTCACTGCCATGTCTTTCTTGGAGGGCTTGATCCAGGCCAAGCCCCCCTTAAAACCCTTTTGTTGATGCTAAGACAAACTTAATTGTTTTTATCTCTCTTTTGTTGCCTAAAGTACACTTTCTCAAAGTAACTAGGGTTGTGACCCTAGCCCCCCATGAAGTTCACCCCTACCACTCAACTGAGCGGAGGTACCTTCCTTCATGGAGGATATACCGAAAAAAAACAGGCATTTCATGCTTTAGGCCTTGGAGGTCAAGCCTAGTGGTCTCCCACCCCAAGACCCCTATACTCAATTGTTTCTACCACTTATTGTGGTCCTACTTTGTAACTGTTTCTGAACTCAGTTGCTTGGCCAAGTCATTTTCTGTGTGGTCCTGACATCTATGCCCCACATTCCTAACCAGCACCATTTCACCCAAAAGAGTGCACATGAAGTGCCTAATGCAACCTCTGAGGCAAGAGTCAGACCAATTTTCATATAAAATCTTTTGTATTATCCATTTGTGATTGAATCTATGTGTATAAACCTGCTTTGTCTATCTGCAGCCCTTCTGTGTTACACTGGATTCCAAAACCAATCATTGATTCGATCCACATCCTGTTCTTGCTCTACTTGCTGCTTTGGTTTGGGTTTTCAACTACAAAACCTGCAGGACATCATCAAAATATCTAGGGCATAAATCAGGGACATCTTTCCGGTAGCAGAGACAGTCCCTTGTGACCTTTTGAACCGACCCTGAGAAGAAGTGCAGCACAAAAGCTCAACAACAAGTTCATCATGTCCACACCAAGCGTCAGGACCTGGCCCATCAGAACTGTCCAGGTGCAAATGGGCAGCATGGCCCACCCTATGAGTGAACCACCTTAGCGAGCTCCACAACATCTCAGTGGCGCATCTGGGTCCCAAGGAGATCCAGAACGCAGAAGGGCGGAAGAAAACAAAGGCCTTACCACCGAGGCCTTAGCAGCACACGGTGGAGACAGCTTCAGTCACCTCCACAGACGTGTAGCTGCCTCAGTATCCAGATCCAACTGTCCGGCTTCATCCTCAACAGCGATTGAAGGCCCTGAGGAGTATGAGGAACTGAGGAAGAAGATGGATGAGTACATCCTACATGAGGAGTACTACAAATCCATTCGTGGGGAAGATGGAGAGGAGCCATTGGCTGTACATGGATCCAGACCACGTACAGACCTAGGGTCCTACGCGCACTTTGGTCCGCCGTCCGACAGAGCCGAGACTGCATCCCTGCCAAGACGACCAAGACCTGAGTATCCAAGACCATGTTGTCCAACCCCAAGGGCTCCCGAAGTGGGCCCGACTCGAGTCGAAGAACAACATCATCCAAGGCCAACCTACGGTGCCCTGAATCATACGGCCGAGCTGTGGGCCAAACTCCTGTCTGGATCAGAAGATCCAGATGTGACGGCCCTATCGGAGGCCATGAAGGCTAAGCTGGGTATTGCAGAACCCTTACCCAAGCCAGAGTTGCCCTCTCTCTCTCCAGGACTGAGTACCCTGGCCGAAGATCTCAAGAGACCAAGGGTCTCAAGGCTGTTGCCTAAGGTCACCTGCCCCAGCCCCTTTCACCCCGGTGCCAGGACAGTGCCTATGGCTGATCTACAGGACGTGCCTGTCACAGAGATTGAGAGAAGAGGGCTGTCAGCCCTGGCACCTCCTGCCGGCGTGTCGCCTTCAGGCCTAACTCCGGGGGGTGGGAAGACGGGCAGACCAATTGCCCAGGCGAACATCCAGCTGGAACTGCCGGAGTTCGACCCCAAAAATCTGCCCGAATGGGCAAAAGAATTTGCAGAGTTCGTTTTGTTGACTGGCCAATCCCATGTGGATGTGGCCACCAAATGTTCACTGCTAAAACGCTCATGCAAAAAGAAATTTTTGCAAAAACAGGTGAAACAGATTGTGAAAACCTGTTCTACCTGGGCAGAGGTATTCCTGAGGTTGGAGAAAACATTCCCAGTCTATGAGACTGACCTCAGCGTACGCACACAGATCGACGACCTACCTATGCTCCCTGAGTTTCCATCCGCTGCGCGAATTTCTGAATATGTGTGCGACTTGGAGTACTTGTTTTCGAGGATGAACGTGGGCTCCTACGGAGCCACTGAGCCCCACCTGTGGCTCATGAGTAAGATCCCCAAACGTACGTGGGATGATTGCCGCTCCACCTCTGAGAGGAAGAGCAGGACCCACTCGTACGATGAACTGGTGGATCTCTTGATTGAGCTAGCTCTTGAGAGAGAGAATGACTCCCACATGGAGAAATTCCTCAAGAAGCATTTGGGACGAGGTGGTACCCCTACCCCCGGACGTGGCGAAGGGAAAGGGCATAAAAGTCCCACTACCACCAACCAGGGAGGTGGTAAAGGGAGGGGTAACCTACGTGCCATGAATGAGGTTAAACCTGATGCAGGTACACCCCCCCTGTTCTACTGCAGACCTGTCAATGACAAGGGGGGACCTTGTCATGCTTCTGACTGCGATCTCCGCAGTGGCTGTATGCTGCAGATGAAACGTCAGCAGCATACCAAAGATGGGAAAACTGTGACCCATCAGGACCATTTCAGGTTTACCATCACCTGTGGTTACTGTGGCAAACGTCGTCACTACGAGGACGAATGCCACATCCAGAAACGCGAGAGTGACAAACTCAAGGAGGCGGAACGCCAGAAGACCCAGACGCCCGCCAGAAATCCCCCGAATGGGGATAAAGGTGGTAAAGGAGGTGGCAAGGGGGGTGGCAAAACTGGACCCCCTAACCCCCAGAGGCGCTCATCAGCGCCCGTTGCTACACCCACTCCTGCTGCTACACCCGCTCCTGCCGCAGGTGACCCCAAGAAACGCCCCCAAGGGGATAACGCTACCCCTGAGGGGAATGATTCCAAGAAGAGGCGCTTGGCCTGGATGGCCAAGTCCCTCATGGCTGCAGGGGTGGATGTGAAGTTCCCTGATGAGAAATAGGGGGGCGGCTCCGAAGAGGAGGACTTGGTTTTCTGGATCCTCGTGAAAATCGGGGATCAGGTTTTTCCAACGGTGCTTGATACCGGTGCAACACTTTCCATAGTGGCCCGGCGCCTGCTTAAGACTTTCAAGAAAACTAAGACCGTGGCCAAAAGAGTAGGGGATGGGCGTACCATCCATTCCTTGGGGGGGGTCGATGTGACTATATGTCTGGGCGACGAAACCGTGACCAAACACTGCAGAGTGTTGGACACTGACGCCTTTGACATCGTCATTGGCACCGACTTTCTACGAAGAAACCCCCAGGAAAAAATGCTGTTTCTACAGCGTCCCTATTCTTTGCACTGCGACTTTGGCAGTGGGCTATTCTCCGTACCTTTGGAGCTGTCAGGACGAAAAGAGTCTGGGCTGCGCTACGCAGCCAAGACGAACTATCGTACTAAAAACTACCAATTGGCCCGTCACAGTCTTGAAAATGGACTGGCGGCCCTTCAGGTAAACCTCGATGAGATCCAGGTGGAATTGTTTGCGAGCCAACAACAGCACATCATGCAGTTGTACTGCTCGAAACAACTGAACAATGCTTTCCGTTTCTTCTGGAAAGCAATGGGCCTAGCGTATGCTAACCCTCCCTTCTCCCTGCTCGCGAAGGTTCTAACCAAAATAGCTTATGAGGGAGGAAGGGTTGTTATGTGCACCCCTGACTGGGGTTGCTCTGGTGAACATGCTTACTGGCGCCGTATGCTAGATCGAATGACCGTGGGAAGAGTGCAACTCCCCGACGGCCCCATCTATGTGCCTGAGGACTCATACACAGCTATGCAGGCCCCTGAGTGGGCCAGTGTCCTGTCCATCGTCGATGGATCTCTCAATCCTGTACCCCTGTGTGACCTAGACCAGGTGCTACTGAAAGAGGTCATGGCCAAAAACCGTGGCCTGACCCTTTATGATCTCAAAAATCGATCTCCTGAGCACCTATCTGCCACACTTACAGGGTGTGAGTCTCCCGATGACTATCTGGAACCTGCAGCTGTAAAAGAGGATGCTGACGACCAACTGTCTGAGATCGCCAGCACTATTCCCTCTGTTGATCCCAGCTGTGTTGACCTAAAACATAGTGCTTTCCTAGCCCAGCTGTTGCTAGAGGAGGTAGATCTAGAGTCAACCTCTGAACCCGCTTCCCCTGTTGGGAAGCCAGTGCTACACATGCAGCCTGTGCACACAGGTGAACCCGTGGCCCAGAGTGCTGATGCTCTGGCGCGGCCTGCTGCTAATAACATGCCATTGTCTGAGCATGACACTCAAGAACTCCGGCGGCTGTTGTACCTGAAGGCCGAAGGTATTGAGCGCCAAGAGCGGCTGCAATACCTCAGACAGACCTGGAAATCCTCCATCTGGTCTGAGGAGGACGATGAGTCCTATACTCTGCCTGATCCTGAGATACCTCTAGTGTATTCTCTACACTATGGGCAGCAATGTCCCCCTGAGTGGGACGATGGTACTGTGCATGCCGAAACTGCTGATCGGCAGAAAAAGAAAGAACATGGAAAAAGCAACCTCCATGCTGAGGAGGATTTCCTTCAGAAACTCGAGAGTCTTAACCTTGACCCCCGCCTGAAGAAACTGCTGATAACCTATGAGGAGGTGTTCGGCGCCTTGCCGCCTCCCCTTTCTTATAAAAAACTGGTCCAGATGGACCTGAAATTGAAACCAGAATTTGAAAAGACGCGAGTGAGGCGTCGTCCCTATCCCGCTCCACAGGAACAGGTTGAAGAAATCGAGCGCCAGATCCAAGAATGCATTGATGCTGGCCTTGTTGAAGAGTATAAACACGGGGACTATCCCCATCACTGCAGTCCCTGTTTCCTTGTTGCCAAACCAGGGTCGACTGCCCTACGTCTTGTTGTAGACTATGGTGAGGTCAACAAGAAAACCCAGAACCACTCAGGGAGTATTCCTAACATGGAAAACACCCTGGAGCGTATTGCCAAATGCAGGTATAAGACCAAAATGGACAAACGCTCTGGTTTCTGGCAGGTGGACCTAACCGCCGCAGCTCAGGAGCTGTTGGCCTTTATAACCCCTAAGGGTCGTGTCTTCAAGTGGAAGGTTATGCCTTTCGGGGTGGCTAATGCCCCAGCGCTCTTCCAGGAGCTTATGAACAAAATTTTGTACATACTGAGGCGCAGGCCTCTAGTACAAGAGTTGATTTCTCGGGGTGCAGAAATGGAGGCTCACATCGACGACATGAGTTTGGGTACTAATACCAAAGAGGACCACGTCCTTCTCCTCCGTGAATTTTTCATTGTCTGTCAAGAAAACCATCTCCGAATCAAACTCGAAAAATGTGAGTTTATGAAAGAGGAGATGGAGTATTTGGGTTTCGACGTGGGGTATGGCTGGTGGAAACCAGCCGCGTCTAAGATGCAGCCCCTACAGGACATGCAGATTCGCGATGACCCTAAGAAGGGTCTACACGATGTGAGGAGTTTTGTGGGCGCCTGTAATTTCTATCGGCGTCACATCCACAATTTTACTTACTCCTCTGCACCCCTCACTGACCTGATCAAGAAAACTACTCCCTGGAGGTGGACCTCCAGAGAGGAAGAGTGTTTCCAGGAGTTGAAGAAGAAGATTGCCTCCTCCAACTGCCTGGGAGTGCCCCGCCCTGAGGGCGAGATAGTCCTGATCACTGATGCCAGTGATGTAGGGGGGGCTGGTACGATCTACCAATGGCAGGAGCTTAACCCCGCTGAACTAACCCACTGCCATTATCGTACTACTGGACTGAACCGTGATGGTTCGTTGAAACATGACTATCCTACCAGTGAGTGGCGACTGGTACTACTAGGACACTGGAATTGGAAATGGAACCAAGCGCGTTCCAACTACAGCACCTATGACCAGGAACTCCTGGCCGGTATGTTGGTGCTATCGTCACAATCCCGACTCCTGGGATCTAGCCCTATTGTCTGACTGTGTGACCAGGAGCCTGTGAAGTCTTTTCAGAAGGGCCCACCACCAGAAAAAGCAAAGCTAATGACGCGTTCCCGTGGGGGGCCGGCCACGGGATGCTGCGGTGACACACACAGGTGAGCAGGCAGGCAAGGCACTACGCTCACAAGGGCATCAATACGCTCGTGTCATGTGACAAAGCGTTTCAGGATCCTTGCCACTCTGCAACAAGGGAACGAAAGTATGTACAGCAACACATCAGGATATGTACACATGGGGTTAAGACTGGACTGGGGTAAGGGCATCACAGGACAATAGACACTCTATCCTAACTTGTATCCCAATCCCAGGTCCGACCCTCTCAGTGGCTGGTGGGGGCGGGGGCTCAAACACAACCCATGCCCTGCTCAGTCCGGACCCTGAAACCCTGCCAATGGGGGAGGTTTCCCGCCTAGCCACAGGCGAGTTCCTGGGAACCAAGTGGCTCCAAGGCCGACCGACAGTGGCTCCCTATGCTCCCTTAATGGCAGGTCCGAACTCCTCTCTGATCAAGAGATATGGGCCCGCCAATATTCCCTAGGAGTTGGTAGCTGAAAATGGGCTGTTTCAGCCCAAACTGAAATTAACTCAAAAATTCCCAAAATTGACCCCTCGTCCGGACCCGTCAGAGGTAGGGACGAGGTAACTGACCCTATGCCCTTCGAGTCTGAACTCCCTGGAAACCCCACCCAACCTGGTTCCCTCTGAGGTCCCAGCATCAGGGCACCAAGGGTTCGTCAAGTGGGGTCATGATGCCAAAATCACCAAAACTGGCATCATTCCCACGCGTGGCTCGCCCGGCCAGGGCAACGCCAATGGCTCACAGGGTAGGAGGCAGTACCTAAGACTTCCATCTGAGTGTACAACTTGAGATTTGGTCGGGGCTCCTTATGGGCATAGAGAAATGGGGCCGCCAATTGACCACACGGAAGGGGGAAATTGGGGTCCCAAAATGGGGTCATTTTGGCTGCTCGAAATGAGCCAAAATTTGGGGTGCTCCCAATAGTATATCTCCACGCCGGCTTGGAGATCCGATCCGTCATTCCATACGCGATCCACCGGGAGTCCAACTGAGACTCCCATGCCCTTGGCTCTCAAAGATCTGCATGCCACTCTGCGTGGTGATGATCCCAAATGGGTCCACAAATGCCAAAATGGTAAAATTGCCCACACTCACTTTGGGCTAGCGCCTTAACGAAGGTTGCTCCGCTTCGCCCACGTGGTGTGTGAACCATGGGGACCATTATGCATGACACCCATGTCATATATGGTCCATTGGTCCATGCGTCTGGCGTGCACGGGTGGGCTCAACATAGTGCACGGCGGGCAGCAAAAGTGGAAAATTGCTCAAAATGACCAAAAATGCGCACTCTCATGGTTGGGGCAAATGAGGCACATGCCCGACTTGGACCGAAGTGTGCCATAGGATTGGTATCAAGTCATATATGTCCAACATATCTTTTGGACGTCGCCCAACTCCTGCGGTTTTGGGAATGGCAGGGTCGCCAAGTGAGCCCATGATTTGGGATAGTCCCAAATCGCCAACATGGCGGCCACGGTATGCCAAGCCCAAGAGGAGTTAATCGCCGGGTCCAAGATATGTTGGGCACCCAAGTATGTACCCTCATAACATACTTGGGTCATCATGTCAATTGAGCGCAACGTTGAGATACACGGTCGCCACTTGACATCATGACGGGCCAAAAACGGCAAAATTGGCACAAAGATACACAAAAGTGCCTTAAAAGGTGCACAATTATATTATAATATCTTTGGCTTGGATCGTGCAATCAACTAATCCTTCTAAACATGATGACTTGGCACCAATGACCTTCGATTCCACATATGTGCTCCACTTGGGGCGCTTGAAAGGTCACGAGCGCTACTTCCCAAGTGGGCACATGAAACTATGGAAAATTGCAAAACACACACCTTGCTCCCAACGCATCGCTTCGGGATCGCCACACAAGCTTCCCTTCACGAAGGTTAGGCTCGCAATTGATCGTGGGGAGTATGGAGAAGGGGCTTGCGCAATATGAGGTCCATTGGCGGGTTTGGCTTGGAGCGATGGACCCGCCAAATGGGCACGCAACACAACACATGGCACATACCACATATTGCCCAAAAAGGTAGCTCCCCCCACGATATGTCATGCCCCTCCAAGGGCATAACTTTGTGTCAATCGCTCATAGGAACTCAAGGAGAGCTCCTATGCAACACCAACACTCGCGCGCTACACTCGAAAGTTATCTTGACACACGCAATATCATGGCCAAAGAGTTATAACGCAAACTCTACCCTCTTGACCATGATCCATTACACTAGCGCGCACGTGTGGAGACGCAAGGCATATAAGGCTTCCTAAATTACGTCGGGAGTATTGTGAATACATCCCACGTTTCCCTATTGTCATTCCTCGTAAGCAGCACGAGATATGACCCTCACAAGTGGCCTCACGAATCAACTTTGTTTTGCCCATATCTCTAAGACAAATGGAGGGCAAGATAAAAGGAAGATTGATTCGTGCATAGGGAAGCAAGTAGGTCCACTCGAAAGAGGTCAAATCAAGTGCGGGGATGTCGAAGTCGAAAATCCGATTTCGACATCCTGAAAAATTCGGATTAAGGTTGCGAGTGTAGAATGTGAAAATTGCGGATGCATCAATGCAGTTCCTGAAGACTTTAGAGCCTTCGTCACGGATAGCGCTAGAATTTCCATTATTAACAGTTAAACTGGCGGTTACGGTAAAGTCGCGATCCAACCACCAGCAGTCAAAACAGTGAATATCAGAACGGAAGCGTAAAAATTGACGGAAACAATATGAAAATAAAACCCTGTTGATTCCTGATATTCTGATATATAAATCTCCGCTGGCGCTGCATCAGTTGCCGATGCGGGGCTCTACGGCACGGAACACGCTCCCGCCGGGCTCGCACCGGGCGTCAACGGGCGCCTTCCGTACATGGGGTTAGTGGACCGGAGACCGGTCTTCCCTTCCGTACATGGGGTTAGTGGACCGGAGACCGGTTGTATGCCCTAACCTAGCCATGGGGTTCTGGGTACCGCTTCACCCCCCTCCTTAGAGCAAACCCTGGGGGGGGGCTCGATAACACCCACGCATGGCAGCGGGTACCCAGGACCATCCCCTGAAGGGGGGGTGTCACATCCTCACTTCAGGCTGATTCCCAGGTTAGATCGCCCAAATCTCACAGTAAAACAGGTATGATTCTGTATTTGATAGTATCTGCAGGCATAGTATCAAGTATCAAGTCCCGGGTCCTGGCGGCGATTGTTCAGCATCCAAAGGACCCGTTAACCCATACCAGGCGCACCGGGTGCCGGCTGCTACGGTCACCACCACAGTGGCAGTGGCATACACGGCCAACATAGGCGACACACGACGACCGAGGTGGTCCCACAGGTCGAGAGCGACCACAAAGATCCATCAGGCTACCCCAAGCTTCCCAAGGCCCGCCGACTGGGGAGAGTCCCCACGGGTCCTTCCTCGGGCGCACCATGTCCATATCCATACGACGCGAGTGCAGAGTGTTACAGCCGAACGAGCTCCTCCTTAAGGGATCGGGCATCAAGGCCGTCTTTTCCCTCGCCCTATTACCACGAAGGCCATACATGAGGGAGTCCTCATGCAGTGTGGGCGGAGGCGTCGACTCCTCAAACCACCAGATTCCCAGGCAGACTGACCGAGGTCAGGAGCACCGGAGGCCGCCATCCGACTGCAAGTGCGTCTGCGAGTCGGTAGGCTCACACTGGGACTGACAGTGGCGGACCGCTGGGAGTGTAGTCAGGCAACTGGGCTTCCCGCCTGGCGCCATCAGGATCTCCACACATCACAGCGAATAGGGCACACGGTATCACGGGCACTCAAACAGAAGAATATGTACTGAGGTACTGGTCCAGGCTGGACCATATGTAAGTGCTTGTAAACGGCGACTCAAGGCGCCTTCGTAGTCGATTCGAATCCCCTCAAGGGGGAAAAAACAGTCCATCTGTCGGTGATGGGCTGACAATCGCAACATACAAATGCACATATCCTGGAGGGATAGAAAAGCAAAACAAGCGGGGTAAATAGGCGTGTAAACACACTCTGGACAGAGCGCCAAACCACGCCACAGTCAGGATAAGGCAAATGCAGGAGGGTGGACAGGAAAACGCCTGAGTTCAGGCCATATATAGTCTCGAGACACACGTCGACTGGTCTGGACTCCGCAAATGCCATGGAACCAGACCACACACTCAAAAATCGCAATGCCGATGACAGCGGCATCCGTTGCGCAACGTCGTATGGGCTTCAAGGCCCCAAGAGCTCAGAAATATGAAGGTCAGTCGCCCTACCTGGTTTCCCAAGGATTCAGCAGGGGGGGGAGTGACGAATAGAAGAAGAGAGGGGCCATCCTCCTCTGGATTCAGCAGGGGGGGGTACATGGCCACTCTGATGGCAGGTCACCAGAAGATGGAAGAGAGCAAGCAAGTGAGGGACGATCCGTCGACCTCACAAGCGCTCATAACACATCAGGGGAGAGCTCAGGGCGCTGATCAGGCACCCCTGGCTGCAATCGCCCGGGTGAGTGCTGGCAAGTCCGAGACGTGGATCTTGGTCTTGTGCTTGCGGATGTACTCCATGAAGGGAGTATTGACCCGCGGCACGAACAAGGAGACGGGTTCCCAGGTGTCGTGGGACGCCCCATAGCCTCGCCAACGAACCTTGAACTCCAGACCTCCGGGTGCCGAGGCTTTCGGACGCTGAGCCAGGATTTTTTCGACAGTATAGTCGTCCTGCTCAGCATAGTCGTCGTCCCAATCAGCCTCATGTGCGGCATAGCTCAGGGACACATGCTGGCCACGGAGGTCGGGCTCCCGCACACGGAGTTGACTTTCGTGGCGCTCCCGGAACTGTCTGTGACCCACATTGATGCGGTAGGTGTCCTCACCAATCCTGCGGACCACCTCGCCGGGTGTGAACCAGGTTTTGGTGCGGTGGGTGCCCATAGGGCGGGGTCTGATCACCCACACCGGGTCTCCCACCCTGAACTTCTGCGCTGTCGAGCTCGGGGCGGACTTCTGACGCTCAGCATGCTCCTTCTCGAGCTGCTGGCGGATGTCCCGCGCCGTTTGCTCTTGCCGCGCGAAGAATTCCTTGGCATCCATGACCATGCCATCACCAGACAAGGGAAGTCCCCGACCCAGGGGGTCCCTGCCGAGCAGAATCTGGTGAGGGGACAAACCACCTGGTGTGGGGGTGTCATGATGGGCCTTCAGAGCAGGCCACATCTCCTCAAACCAGTTCCGACGTGGATTGGTGATGTGGATCTTGCGCAGCTTCTCGAACAGCTGCCGTCCAGCCACTTCAGCACGGCTGTTAGACCGACTGAGATAGGCGACGCTCTTGGCATGACGTATTCCCATGAGGGAACACATAGCATTGAACCAGCCACCAGTAAACTGGGTCCCTCGGTCACTGCAAATGGTGCGGGGGATGTCAAAGACGGTCAGCCAATGACGGATCATCATGACTGCCACTTCTTTGGCAAGCAACCCCTTTTTGCGTGCCGGAACGGCTACAACGTAGCCGCTGTGGCGGTCCACACAGAGAACCACACAGTCAAAGGTCTCCTTGCCAATGTGCACTTCGGGCATGGAGAAGACGTCCATGGCCACGCTCTCCATGGGCTGGTCAGGAACCGGGGTCCATTGGGCTTCCCCCTTGACGTTCCGGTTATCGGGATTGCAGGCCTGACAGATTGAGCAACCCTTCCTGACCTTCTTGATGGCGGTGTAGAGAACGATATGGTCGATCTCGAACCGACGCTGCATGTCAAGAGCCTGCTTCTTGACCCCTGGGTGCAGCATGTGGTGGTGCCAAGCTTCACAAAGCTCGAGCACCCGGGACTCCGGTACTAGCAGCTTACCATTCCGGTAGAGCTTGCCATCTTCCTCGGTCAGCCCCTTTGGCCACTTCTGCCCGTCGTCAGGGTTGGTCGCAGCCCTGTACTCGGCCGCAAAGGCCTCAGACTTGGTGTAATCGTCGGTCCAGTCGTCCTGGAGGCAAGACTCCGCGAAGAGGTGCTTGTCGGACTCAGCTCCCTCAGGGGCGAGTACACTGACCGCTCTGCTCACCCTCAACGCGAGGGGGGCATCCGCAGCCATGACGACGAAGCATTTAACACCCTCCTCCTCCATCAGGCGCTCCATTTCGATGATCCTCTTGGCTTCAGCGGTCTCAGCCTCATCGCCATGGGCAGAGATATCTGTCATGCCCTTGCTGGCGGGATAGGCCCACCTGCTGAGACAGTCCGCCACGGTGTTATCCTTTCCAGGAATATACACAACCGTAAGGTCGAACTTGGCCAAGGTCTCATGCCATCTTGCCCGTCGGGAGGCGGGACCTGAGGGGGTGTCCACGTGCTCCTTGTGCCACGACTGCAGACTCTGATGGTCGGTGCAGACGGTGACGGGATGGAGGGCTATGTACCCAGCCCATTTCCTGAGAGCCATGACGATGGCATACGCCTCCTTTTCACGGGGCGTCCACGTCAGTCTCTGGCCTTCCGCCAGGACTCGGCTCCAGAAGGCCACGGGCACGTGCCTCCCGTCGTCAAGCACTTGCTCCAACACAGCGCCAACGGCGTAGTCGGAAGCGTCGGTGCGCAGGACAAACCCTCGGTCGGGATCCACGAGGTGCAGACCCACTGCGGATAGCAGCGCCTGCTTCATCCCCTCAAAGGCACGGTCGGAATCAGCATCCCAGACCAGAGCCTTCTTGGACCCCTTCTTGGTCTCCTCTCGGTTGCCCTTGAGCATGGTCGTCATGGGGGCTGCATACTCGGCATACATCTTGATATACCCCGAGTAGTAGTTGCAGAACCCCAGATACGCCCGTAGCTCAGAGACCGTCTTGGGCTTTTCCCAGTGCTCAATCGCAGCCACCTTGCCAGGTATGGGCTTTCGCTGCCCGTTCCCGACTACGTGGCCAGCGAAGACCACCTCGCTTACCGCAATGGTGGCCTTGTCACTGCTGCCCGTGAGTTTGTGCCGAACCAGAAGGTCGAGCACTCGAGTGACGTCCCTTTCATGTGCTTCCAGGAGCTCCTCGTAGCTCATGCTGGGGTCCCCGGACGCGATGATCACGTCGTCCACGAAGGGGTCCGCACAGTCGCGCACCGGCTCAAGCAGGTTCTCCAGCATCCGCTGAAAAGCCGCATTGCCGTTGGTAACGCCCATGGGCATCACCTTCCACTGGAGAGGTCCAAGTGGGGTGCTCATGGCTGTGCAGGCACGGGACTCCTCGGCGAGAGGCATCTGATGATAACCATGTTTCAGGTCAATCACCGTGAAGATCCTCCGCCGGTGTTGTTTTTGCAGCATGTCCTCAATGAGGGGCAGCGTATAGCTGTCATGCTGCGTTTGGGCGTTCAGGCCGCGGTAGTCGACCACGAGCCGCCACTCACCGGCAACCTTCTTGGGGACGACGAAGCACGGAGAGGCCCACTCGGAGTGGCATGGCTCAAGCCAGCCTCTCTGGATGAAGTCACGGAGGATCTTCTCCATGGCCTCTTTCCTCTCGCCCCTCAGGGCAAACTCCCGGTGACGATACACACGGGGGTCCTGCTTCAGTCGTATCTTGGCCTCGCCATACGGTCCACGCACCGGTGGGGGAAACACAGGCTTACCGCTGAAGAAGGTATCACCATACTTCTGCTTCAGCCTGGCCCTCAATGCCTGAATCTTGGGGCAATCGTCGGACTCCGCCTTGGCTTTTCCGGGCACTTGAACCACGGAGCTTACTTGAGGGGTAGCTACTCCGCTCGTCTTCGGCTCAGGCGGTTTTCCCAGGTGGCCCAAAGGGCCATCTCTGGTCTTGCCGCGGAATAGATAGCCGTAGGTGGGTGGGTTACCCCCGATTGGCTCGTCCTGGCTGGACAGGTGGCCCAGTACCCTCCTTACGAAGGTATCTCCATCGTAGGAACCAGAGACGATCGAGTCCACTTCCCACCAGGCTTTGTCCTGGCCTTTGCCCTCACGCTGGTTTCCCCAGTCGTGAAAGGGCTGATCCATATACCCCTGAACCAGATCCAGCTCCTCTTCTGTGAGGGGGTCTTCCGATTCTGATTCTTCGATGTCAACAGGGGGAACCGCAAAGCATTGCCGCCAGGGCTCTGCTATGATGCGGTTGACACACACGAAATCCGTGGCGTCGGCCTGATCAAGGCCCCCATCCACATAGTGGAATTCTGTTGGCCATCTCTGGGGTGGCATGGGCTGTCCCTTAGCGTCCTGATAGACACTCTCTCCAGCCGGTAGGACGACCTTGTTTAAGGTCATGTTGGTCAATGAGGCTACCCAATGTCGGGTACTTTCCTCCTCGGTGCATCCCATAGGAACAACCAGCACTGCCTTGGAGCGGTCCTTGCAAATCTTCGCTATCGCTCTTGGAATGTCCCAACGGGGGCAATGGATCCACATCAATCCCTGATGCGGACCCCAGTGCTTCTTCCACGCGGAGTCCTGTGCGCTCCAGTACTTCTCACACACCCGAAGATGGGCGGAGGTTCCTGAAGAGAACGCATCCAGGGCCAGATCCGAAGCTCCCAAGTCCGCGACAACTCGGCTCGCCACTTCCGGCCTTACGCCGTACTCCTGGTTTGCAGGACCAGTTGGCTCAGTGTCCAGCGCGGCCACTTCGAGCTGATTGCGTTCGGGGTGGATCCATTGGCATTCCACATGGTGCTCAGGTGACGAAAGCCACGAGAGTTGGTCGTCCTGGTACAGGGTCATGGAGGCCTGGGCCGGGAGGACGCCGGAGTCCGTGTCCATCATGAAGTCGTACCCGACGATCATGTCCCAGTCCATCTCGGCCTCGTAGAAGCGACCGTGCAGGAGGATTTCCTTGCCGAGGTCTGGGCGGCTCAGCTCACGATGGTTCACGAACTGCAGCCCAATGGCCGCTTCCTTCGTGCCTCCCACCATGTACTGGCCGTTTGCCACCTTCAGCGTGACAGGTTTCCAACTGTCGGTAAGACACTCTGGCGGAAGTAGGCCAGCCTTGACCAAGCTGATCTGAGCTCCCGTGTCGACCAACACGTCGAAAACCTTTTCCACTTCCCCGCATAAGGCACGGACCTTAAGATGCAACTGCCGCTCGCGACCGACACGGCGCACGGCGTGCAAACTCAGGATCTCCGGCCGTTCCACAGGCTGCCCATCTGCAGCATCCAGCTGCGGTCCGGGTGATCCTCCGATACTCTCGGAAAGATCTTGTAGTACATCAAACACATTCTTGGTCGCGAAGGACGGACGGGTGCAAGGGTTCGTGCCTTCACTTGCCCTCACCCCGCCTCCGCGACTCGGTGCCCGACCGGGCCTTCCGCCCGCGGCAGTCCCCTTGTGCTTATCGACTCCCGACTGGAATGGTTCGGCGCTTCCCACGTCATCATCCTGCGGCCGCCCTAGCTGGGGCCCTTGGCTGCAGGGGCTCCGCTAGGGGGCGTCGGTTGTGGAAGTAGGGGAAGTCTCCTCGGCATCAACCTCGTTGACGCCCTTCTTCCTTTCCCTTCTTTCCTTTCTAGTCGTCTTGTTCTTGTCCTTGTTCTGGTCGTTCTGGTTGTTCTCCTTTTTCTTGTTGTCCGACCTGGGGACCCAGTTCCTCTTGATCTGCTGGATCTCCTTGGCCAACTCGGTCCCCTGCGACACCAGCTTGGAGAGCTCGTCCCTGTCCACCTCCACCTTGGCTTCCCGGATACCCGCGGGCGCACGCTTCTTCGACCCGTGTGCCTTCTTGTAAGCCTCCGTGTCGGCCTTGTGGACGGGGCATGTTCGGTGGTCATGGTTGAAGCCTCGCTTCCTCCCATAACACACGAAACAGCCCTGAGGGTGAGCTCGTATGAACTCCCCAAAGGACAGCGGAGGGTCGCCAATGCGGCGAGGGTCCCTCTTCTCCTGCTTCCTCCAACCCTGCTGCAGGGGCTTCCAGTTTCCCGGTTTGCTCCCCGCGCTCAGGTTCTTGGCCACGAAGGCACAAACGGCTACCTCGGCGGGCTCATTGTCGTCGTCATCGTCGACGAGAGTCTCATCGCCGTCGGCTCCCGCTGGGTCCATGGCAGCTTCCCCGCCAGGTCCCTCGCCAACGTAGTTGACGTCGCGGTCGCCGGGCCTCAACCCGCGGGTGTGGTGGAGGTTCCGGTACTCCTTGGGCACCTCCTCTCCAACCCACTCCAGGATCTCGTCGCAGCTCATCCGCGCCGGGATGGCCTGCAGACGGATGGTCTGGCCGCTCAACTCACACTCGTCAAGGCGCCACATCGCGGTCTTCTTGCGATCGCCCGAGACGGTGATGAGGAGAGCGTTCCGCAGGGAGTGCCGTTTGACATCCCGGGCCACGTTCTTCTTCGTCCAAGCCACCACGTTCGTATGATACTCTTTGGGGAGCATCATCTTGACCGTGTGGTTGGACTTGGCCCTCTTGGATTCCTCCTTGGTGACCCTCTTGATCCATGCTTCCGGCAGCATGGAGAGCAGGCGAGCCTGCTCGTCACCCTCGTTCCAATCCTCCACGTTGCGGCGGAAGAGGGTGTATTTCCCTCGGAAGTCACGCCAGTCCCGTAGGCGGATCTCCCGTCCATCATGCTCAAGCTTGATGGACTTCCACCGCTTGGCAGCCACCTGCGGAGCGTCCACCCGCTCCTGCTCGTTGAGCCACTTCTTGGCTTCCTTGAGGGTCTTGATTTTCCCCTCCTTGGTCGCCACGAAGTATAGCTCTCCGAGCACTTCCGGCAGGCGGTACCTGAACCGTCTGAAGACATACTTCTCCGCATCAGCGGGATGCAAGTCCTCAGTAACGGTTACCCCCCAATCGTCCAGCTTCTCCAAGAAGCGGTCGAGGTTGAGGGGGTTGCTGTCGTACATGGGGGGCTTGATGTCCTTCAAGTCTTCCCACACGGCGGCATCCGCGGCCTTAGAGACCATGAACGCCGGCCGCGAGGTCGACCGAGGTTCCCATCGGCCTCTCCCACGGACTCCCACGGCCGCCACGTCCATCTCCTCCATGGAGTCCCTGTGGCTACGCCGCGGTTCCTCCATGTACGCTGAACCCAGATGTTCACGCCGTACTCCTTCCATGTATGCCTCCTCATCACGGCGCCGGCGGCTGCGTTCAGCGGCCTCCCGTCGTACACCACGCGGCAGGCTGATGTCGAACTCCTCCAGGTCCAGGTCCAGGTCCTCACCTTCGCCGACATCCCACTCCACGTCTCCTCTGGGGACCTCATCCCTGAGTCCACCATAACGTCCACCAGCCATTGAAATTGGCTCCAGGGCTGGTGCGGGGCGCCGGGGGCGTACCGGTGTCCGCGGTGGAGCACGGCGGTTGCGGTGCTCCGCGCTGAGCCACTCATCACGCCAATCCTCACTGCCACTGCCGGGCGGCACGCGCTCGTTGCGGCGGCCCGCGCTGTGGTGAGAGGGGGCGGTGAGAGAAGGGGCACTGGCGCCGGGACGACTCCTGGGGGCTCCGCCGGGGGCGTGGGGTCTGCCCGGACCTGGTCCGGGTCCCCAGCCGTCGTCCGACGAGCCAGACTCCAGGGGTGGGTGGTCGCTGCCGACGCTCCCACAGGCTTCCAGCGCGTCCAGCCTCTGCTGCAGGCCGCTGATGACCGTGTTCAGCTGCCTGGTCTCGGCCCTGGCGATGTCCAGCTCTCTCTGCGCGCGCGCGGCGACCTCGGAGATGCGAGTCATCTCGCCCTTGCCCGTGTCTACCTCGCGTTCGAGGAACTGGACCCTCCTGCGGAGGTAGACAATCCACCGCCAGGTGGTATTTGGGTCGCCATTCCCTGGTGGGTCGTCGGGGTCCCCAGGGGGTCCTCCAGGAGGGCCTCCGCCGGGTCCGCCCGGTCCAGGGGGTCCTCCCCAGCCCGGTGGTCCGCCTCCAGGGGGTCCACTTGGTGGGCGTCCTCCAGGGGGTCCTGATGGTCCTCCGCCAGGGGGTCCCGGTGGGTCTCCACCGGGTCGCCTCGGTGGGTCCGAGGATGGGCGCTTCTTCGTGATGCCGAAGTCCCTGTCGTCATCCTGCCTTGGAGCGGTCCTTGCAAATCTTCGCTATCGCTCTTGGAATGTCCCAACGGGGGCAATGGATCCACATCAATCCCTGATGCGGACCCCAGTGCTTCTTCCACGCGGAGTCCTGTGCGCTCCAGTACTTCTCACACACCCGAAGATGGGCGGAGGTTCCTGAAGAGAACGCATCCAGGGCCAGATCCGAAGCTCCCAAGTCCGCGACAACTCGGCTCGCCACTTCCGGCCTTACGCCGTACTCCTGGTTTGCAGGACCAGTTGGCTCAGTGTCCAGCGCGGCCACTTCGAGCTGATTGCGTTCGGGGTGGATCCATTGGCATTCCACATGGTGCTCAGGTGACGAAAGCCACGAGAGTTGGTCGTCCTGGTACAGGGTCATGGAGGCCTGGGCCGGGAGGACGCCGGAGTCCGTGTCCATCATGAAGTCGTACCCGACGATCATGTCCCAGTCCATCTCGGCCTCGTAGAAGCGACCGTGCAGGAGGATTTCCTTGCCGAGGTCTGGGCGGCTCAGCTCACGATGGTTCACGAACTGCAGCCCAATGGCCGCTTCCTTCGTGCCTCCCACCATGTACTGGCCGTTTGCCACCTTCAGCGTGACAGGTTTCCAACTGTCGGTAAGACACTCTGGCGGAAGTAGGCCAGCCTTGACCAAGCTGACTTGAGCTCCCGTGTCGACCAACACGTCGAAAACCTTTTCCACTTCCCCGCATAAGGCACGGACCTTAAGATGCAACTGCCGCTCGCGACCGACACGGCGCACGGCGTGCAAACTCAGGATCTCCGGCCGTTCCACAGGCTGCCCATCTGCAGCATCCAGCTGCGGTCCGGGTGATCCTCCGATACTCTCGGAAAGATCTTGTAGTACATCAAACACATTCTTGGTCGCGAAGGACGGACGGGTGCAAGGGTTCGTGCCTTCACTTGCCCTCACCCCGCCTCCGCGACTGGGTGCCCGACCGGGCCTTCCGCCCGCGGCAGTCCCCTTGTGCTTATCGACTCCCGACTGGATTGGTTCGGCGCTTCCCACGTCATCATCCTGCGGCCGCCCTAGCTGGGGCCCTTGGCTGCAGGGGCTCCGCTAGGGGGCGTCGGTTGTGGAAGTAGGGGAAGTCTCCTCGGCATCAACCTCGTTGACGCCCTTCTTCCTTTCCCTTCTTTCCTTTCTAGTCGTCTTGTTCTTGTCCTTGTTCTGGTCGTTCTGGTTGTTCTCCTTTTTCTTGTTGTCCGACCTGGGGACCCAGTTCCTCTTGATCTGCTGGATCTCCTTGGCCAACTCGGTCCCCTGCGACACCAGCTTGGAGAGCTCGTCCCTGTCCACCTCCACCTTGGCTTCCCGGATACCCGCGGGCGCACGCTTCTTCGACCCGTGTGCCTTCTTGTAAGCCTCCGTGTCGGCCTTGTGGACGGGGCATGTTCGGTGGTCATGGTTGAAGCCTCGCTTCCTCCCATAACACACGAAACAGCCCTGAGGGTGAGCTCGTATGAACTCCCCAAAGGACAGCGGAGGGTCGCCAATGCGGCGAGGGTCCCTCTTCTCCTGCTTCCTCCAACCCTGCTGCAGGGGCTTCCAGTTTCCCGGTTTGCTCCCCGCGCTCAGGTTCTTGGCCACGAAGGCACAAACGGCTACCTCGGCGGGCTCATCGTCGTCGTCATCGTCGACGAGAGTCTCATCGCCGTCGGCTCCCGCTGGGTCCATGGCAGCTTCCCCGCCAGGTCCCTCACCAACGTAGTTGACGTCGCGGTCGCCGGGCCTCAACCCGCGGGTGTGGTGGAGGTTCCGGTACTCCTTGGGCACCTCCTCTCCAACCCACTCCAGGATCTCGTCGCAGCTCATCCGCGCCGGGATGGCCTGCAGACGGATGGTCTGGCCGCTCAACTCACACTCGTCAAGGCGCCACATCGCGGTCTTCTTGCGATCGCCCGAGACGGTGATGAGGAGAGCGTTCCGCAGGGAGTGCCGTTTGACATCCCGGGCCACGTTCTTCTTCGTCCAAGCCACCACGTTCGTATGATACTCTTTGGGGAGCATCATCTTGACCGTGTGGTTGGACTTGGCCCTCTTGGATTCCTCCTTGGTGACCCTCTTGATCCATGCTTCCGGCAGCATGGAGAGCAGGCGAGCCTGCTCGTCACCCTCGTTCCAATCCTCCACGTTGCGGCGGAAGAGGGTGTATTTCCCTCGGAAGTCACGCCAGTCCCGTAGGCGGATCTCCCGTCCATCATGCTCAAGCTTGATGGACTTCCACCGCTTGGCAGCCACCTGCGGAGCGTCCAGCCGCTCCTGCTCGTTGAGCCACTTCTTGGCTTCCTTGAGGGTCTTGATTTTCCCCTCCTTGGTCGCCACGAAGTATAGCTCTCCGAGCACTTCCGGCAGGCGGTACCTGAACCGTCTGAAGACATACTTCTCCGCATCAGCGGGATGCAAGTCCTCAGTAACGGTTACCCCCCAATCGTACAGCTTCTCCAAGAAGCGGTCGAGGTTGAGGGGGTTGCTGTCGTACATGGGGGGCTTGATGTCCTTCAAGTCTTCCCACACGGCGGCATCCGCGGCCTTAGAGACCATGAACGCCGGCCGCGAGGTCGACCGAGGTTCCCATCGGCCTCTCCCACGGACTCCCACGGCCGCCACGTCCATCTCCTCCATGGAGTCCCTGTGGCTACGCCGCGGTTCCTCCATGTACGCTGAACCCAGATGTTCACGCCGTACTCCTTCCATGTATGCCTCCTCATCACGGCGCCGGCGGCTGCGTTCAGCGGCCTCCCGTCGTACACCACGCGGCAGGCTGATGTCGAACTCCTCCAGGTCCAGGTCCAGGTCCTCACCTTCGCCGACATCCCACTCCACGTCTCCTCTGGGGACCTCATCCCTGAGTCCACCATAACGTCCACCAGCCATTGAAATTGGCTCCAGGGCTGGTGCGGGGCGCCGGGGGCGTACCGGTGTCCGCGGTGGAGCACGGCGGTTGCGGTGCTCCGCGCTGAGCCACTCATCACGCCAATCCTCACTGCCACTGCCGGGCGGCACGCGCTCGTTGCGGCGGCCCGCGCTGTGGTGAGAGGGGGCGGTGAGAGAAGGGGCACTGGCGCCGGGACGACTCCTGGGGGCTCCGCCGGGGGCGTGGGGTCTGCCCGGACCTGGTCCGGGTCCCCAGCCGTCGTCCGACGAGCCAGACTCCAGGGGCGGGTGGTCGCTGCCGACGCTCCCACAGGCTTCCAGCGCGTCCAGCCTCTGCTGCAGGCCGCTGATGACCGTGTTCAGCTGCCTGGTCTCGGCCCTGGCGATGTCCAGCTCTCTCTGCGCGCGCGCGGCGACCTCGGAGATGCGAGTCATCTCGCCCTTGCCCGTGTCTACCTCGCGTTCGAGGAACTGGACCCTCCTGCGGAGGTAGACAATCCACCGCCAGGTGGTATTTGGGTCGCCATTCCCTGGTGGGTCGTCGGGGTCCCCAGGGGGTCCTCCAGGAGGGCCTCCGCCGGGTCCGCCCGGTCCAGGGGGTCCTCCCCAGCCCGGTGGTCCGCCTCCAGGGGGTCCACTTGGTGGGCGTCCTCCAGGGGGTCCTGATGGTCCTCCGCCAGGGGGTCCCGGTGGGTCTCCACCGGGTCGCCTCGGTGGGTCCGAGGATGGGCGCTTCTTCGTGATGCCGAAGTCCCTGTCGTCATCCTCGTCCATGTCGCCCCACCTGGGCGTCTCGGTGTCGGAAGACTCCGAGCTCCGGTAGGGAGGAGGGAGATCCTCATCCTCACCTTCCGGCTCCATGGGGACGTCTCCGCCTCCTCCGCCCGTCCAAGCCACCACTCCGCGATGTCGGCGGCCTCGTTCATCCCCTGTCGCTGGACCGTCGCTGGCGGTGAAGAAGGGGTCACTGTCGTGGGGGTGTCCGCCCGCTGGCCTCCGTGGCCTCTCGGGGGTCTTCCCCTTGACCTTCCTCCGTCGATGGGCGGTGGGGCCACTGCTCCCACTGCTGCCCGTGTCGGCCTCGTCCAGCGTCATCTTGGAGGAGGCGTCCCCTTTGAAAAGCTTTCGAAGGGTCTCCACTCGTGATCCTCCCGGGGGAGTCTCGCGGCGGAGTTTGGCCTCTGCCTCCTCCATTGCGGCGGCAGTGGCTGCGGCAGCTCGCCTTTCGGCCTCCTCCCGGGCACGAGCCGCCTCGGCTTCCCGGGTCCGCTGCAGCCGCGCCTTCTCCGCTTCCAACGCCGCCAGCTCCGCCTCCGTCTTGGCCCTGTCCTCAGCGACCTTCCGTCGCGCGGCCTCGATGGCGTCCTTCTTGGCGGCGTCCGCCTGGGCCTTAGCCGTCGCTTCGGCGTGGGCCCTTTCCTCCGCCTCCTTCTTTGCCCTCTCTTGGGCAAGCGCCTCTTCCAGCGCCCTCACCTCGGCCTCCTTGCAGGCAATGGCCTCCTGCGTCAGGCGGGCTTCCTCGTCGGCTGCCGCCAACTCACCGTTGACCTGGGCAGTCGCTGCCCCATGGGCGGCTACGGCTGTGAGTCCGGCCGCAATGGCCGCCACGGTCTGGGCGTGGATGGCCATGCCATGCGCCCACTCCGCAGCCTCCTCCTGGGCGATGCCGACGGCGCCCTCCACAGCAGCGCTGTGCTGCTTGGCCCGTTGCCGGGCAACCCGAAGGTTGCAGGGCACCCCACAGGCGCGCTCACAGGCGCGCGCCACGTCCCTGTCGGGAGCGACGCTGCTGCTGGAGCTGGCCTGGTCGGCCGGCATCCTCCCGCGGTGGGCCGACTCCACGTCGCTGCTGGGGCCTGCTGGGGCCTGCTGGGGCCTCAGGAGCAGCGGACGGGGCTTGGCCTTGGTCTGCTTGGCGACTTGGAGGAAGTCGCCGAGGGTGGCATGGCCGGGGTGATGACCACCATTGGCCCGTTGGGGACTGGGGGCTGGGGTTCCGCCCTTGGCGCCTTGGGCGGCTTCGGCGGCCAGGGCCTCCTGGTACTCCCGCCACTTACGGTCCCGCTTCCTGTCCCCGGCGGACCGCTTCTCCTTCCCCGGAGACGCGCTGCTGCTGCCCTGCAGCCTGTGCTCGCTCCCCGGTTCCGGGAAGTTCTTCTCGATCATGTCCCACATGGAGACGTTGATCGAGGCGCCCGACGGGTACTCGTTGGGGGTCTCGTCCTCCTCGATCCCGTCGGGGCGCAGGCCTTCGCCGGGCCTGTCCGGCCGGGTCCACGTCCTCCAGCGCCTCTGCTGGAAGCGGAAGGCGAACCCTTCCGCCCGCAGCCAGTCCTCCACGGCCTGCAGGCGGTCGGGGGCGATGTCCGTGCCGAGCTCGAAGCTCCCGGGCATGCCGCCTTCGCACTGGGGGTGGCAGTGGCATAGTGCTGGTCCCAAACCAACCCACGCAGTAGGTGCGCTGCATGGGGCTGGGGCCGCGGCCACGTGCTGCCCGCTTCTTGCCAGTTTACCATGGCAGCGGGGGGCGTACTTGGTCTTGAAGTCCTTGGTGTGCACTCGTTCCACTCAACGAACTGGTGGTGGTTGTTGAGGCGGGTGCTGCAGCACTGGATTGGGAGTGCGGCTGGTGCTGGTCAGCCGGTGGTTGTGGAGGTGGTTGACGCGGCCTTGCTGGTCGGCCGATGGGACTCGCTGATGCAGGAGTCCTGGTGTGTGCACCTCTTTCACGGTCCCTGCGCGGTCAGGGCGATGCTCTGGACGGTGCTGCGGGCTCCGTGACGAACTCGGCGCTGTCGCTGGGCGGCGCTGCGAGCCGCTGCGCTGCGCTGCGAGCTGCTGCGCTGCGCTGCGAGCTGCGAGCTGCGAGCTGCTGCGCCGCGCTGCTCGGTGTTGGTGGCCCCGAGTGGCACGCGGGGGATGGGTAGCCCCGCGGCGGTGAAACGCTTTTGACGCGTTCCCGTGGGGGGCCGGCCACGGGACGCTGCCGTGACACGCACAGGTGAGCAGGCAGGCAAGGCACTACGCTCACAAGGGCATCAATACGCTCGTGTCATGTGACAAAGCGTTTCAGGATCCTTGCCACTCTGCAACAAGGGAACGAAAGTATGTACAGCAACACATCAGGATATGTACACATGGGGTTAAGACTGGACTGGGGTAAGGGCATCACAGGACAATAGACACTCTATCCTAACTTGTATCCCAATCCCAGGTCCGACCCTCTCAGTGGCTGGTGAGGGCGGGGGCTCAAACACAACCCATGCCCTGCTCAGTCCGGACCCTGAAACCCTGCCAATGGGGGAGGTGTCCCGCCCAGCCACAGGCGAGTTCCTGGGAACCAAGTGGCTCCAAGGCCAACCGACAGTGGCTTCCTATGCTCCCTTAATAACAGGTCCCAACTCTCCTCTGAGCCAGAGACATGGCCCCGCCAATATTCCCTAGGAGTTGGTAGCTGAAAATGGGCTGTTTCAGCCCAAACTGAAATTAACTCAAGAATCCCCAAAATTGACCCCTCGTCCGGACCCATCAGAGGTAGGGACGAGGCAACTGACCCTATGCCCTTTGAGTCTGAACTTCCTGGAACCCTCACCAAACCTGGTTCCCTCTGAAGTCCTGGCATCAGGGCACCACGGGTTCGTCAAGTGGGGTCATGATGCCAAAATCACCAAAATTGGCGTCATTTCCACGCGTGGCTCGCCCGGCCAGGGCAACGCCAATGGCTCACAGGGTAGGAAGCAGGACCTAGGACTTATATCTGAGTGTACAACTTGAGATTTGGTCGGGGCTCCTTATTGGGCATAGAGAAATGGGGCCGCCAATTGACCACACGGAAGGGGGAAATTGGGGTCCCAAAATGGGGTCATTTTGGCTGCTCGAAATGAGCCAAAATTCGGGGGGGCTCCCAATAGTATATCTCCACGCCGGCTTGGAGATCCGATCCGCCATTCCATACGCGATCCACCAGGAGTCGAACTGAGACTCCCATGCCCTTGGCTCTCAAAGATATGCATGCCACTCGGCGTGGTGACGATCCCAATTGGGTCCACAAATGCCAAAATGGTAAAATTGCCCACACTCACTTTGGGCTAGCGCCTTAACGAAGGTTGCTCCGCTTCGCCCACGTGGTGTGTGAACCATGGGGACCATTATGCATAACACCCATGTCATATATGGTCCATTGGTCCATGCGTCCGGCGTGCACGGGTGGGCTCAACATAGTGCACGGCGGGCGGCAAAAGTGGAAAATTGCTCAAAATGACCAAAAATGCGCACTCTCATGGTTGGCGCAAATGAGGCACATGCCCGACTTGGACCGAAGTGTGCCATAGGATTGGTATCAAGTCATATATATCCAACATATCTTTTGGGCGTCGCCCAACTCCTGCGGTTTTGGGAATGGCAGGGTCGCCAAGTGAGCCCATGATTTGGGATAGTCCCAAATCGCCAACATGGCGGCCACGGTATGCCAAGCCCAAGAGGAGTTAATCGCCGGGTCCAAGATATGTTGGGCACCGAAGTATGTACCCTCATAACATACTTGGGTCATCATGTCAATTGAGCGCAACGTTGAGATACACGGTCGCCACTTGACATCATGACGGGCCAAAAACGGCAAAATTGGCACAAAGATACACAAAAGTGCCTTGAAAGGTGCACAATTATATTATAATATCTTTGGCTTGGATCGTGCAATCAACTAATCCTTCTAAACATAATGACTTGGCACCAATGACCTTCGATTCCACATATGTGCTCCACTTGGGGCGCTTGAAAGGTCACGAGCGCTACTTCCCAAGTGGGCACATGAAATTATGGAAAATTGCAAAACACACACCTTGCTCCCAACGCATCGCTTCGGGATCGCCACACAAGCTTCCCTTCACGAAGGTTAGGCTTGCAATTGATCGTGGGGAGTATGGAGAAGGGGCTTGCGCAATATGAGGTCCATTGGCGGGTTTGGCTTGGAGCGATGGACCCGCCAAATGGGCACGCAACACAACACATGGCACATACCACATATTGCCCAAAAAGGTAGCTCCCCCCACGATATGTCATGCCCCTCCAAGGGCATAACTTTGTGTCAATCGCTCATAGGAACTCAAGGAGAGTTCCTATGCAACACCAACACTCGCGCGGTACACTCGAAAGTTATCTTGACACACGCAATATCATGGCCAAAGAGTTATAACGCAAACTCTACCCTCTTGACCATGATCCATTACACTAGCGCGCACGTGTGGAGACGCAAGGCATATAAGGCTTCCTAAATTACGTCGAGAGTATTGTGAATACATCCCACGTTTCCCTATTGTCATTCCTCGTAAGCAGCACGAGATATGACCCTCACAAGTGGCCTCACGAATCAACTTTGTTTTGCCCATATCTCTAAGACAAATGGAGGGCAAGATAAAAGGAAAGTTGATTCGTGCATAGGGAAGCACGTAGGTCCACTCGAAAGAGGTCCAATCAAGTGCGGGGATGTTGAAGTCGAAAATCCGATTTCGACATCCTGAAAAATTCGGATTAAGGTTGCGAGTGTAGAATGTGAAAATTGCGGATGCATCAATGCAGTTCCTGAAGACTTTAGAGCCTTCGTCACGGATAGCGCTAGAATTTCCATTATTAACAGTTAAACTGGCGGTTACGGTAAAGTCGCGATCCAACCGCCAGCAGTCAAAACAGTGAATATCAGAACGGAAGCGTAAAAATTGACGGAAACAATATGAAAATAAAACCCTGTTGATTCCTGATATTCTGATATATAAATCTCCGCTGGCGGTGCATCGGTTGCCGATGCGGGGCTCTACGGCACGGAACACGCTCCCGCCGGGCTCGCACCGGGCGTCAACAGGCGCCTTCCGTACATGGGGTTAGTGGACCGGAGACCGGTCTTCCCTTCCGTACATGGGGTTAGTGGACCGGAGACCGGTTGTATGCCCTAACCTAGCCATGGGGTTCTGGGTACCGCTTCACTAAAACGGTGGTGGACTTACCTGAGCCAGTTCAGGCTGACAGTGCATCATATCCCGGGGATTAAGAATGAACTGTCTGACTATATATCGCGCAACAACTTCGATGCGCTTATTGGTGAGAGCTCTGAGGCGCTCGCCAAAGAGGCTTTCCAGCGTATGGATGTCCAGCTTGACCTGTCCATGCGCACTGCTGGAATGCTGGAGGGTTGGAGTCTAACCGACTATCAGTCAGAGTATGAAGAAATTCTCCAAACCCTCAGCACTGGTCTCCAACCCCGTGTCATTGACGGGCACCAGTGGTATAAAAACAATCAGTACCTCTTCTACGAGGACCGAATTGTGGTGCCTGAGGCACGACTGGATGGGTGCCTACAGTGGTCCCATCTCAGTTCTGGTCACACTGGCGCTAATCGCTCAGTGGACTTCATCCGTGACTGTTTCTACTCTAGTCTAACCCTGACTGAACTGAGGTGGCGTATGCAGACCATTGTGGATGCTTGTGGCTGTCATGCCAGCAAGCAGAGCGACAGTAGGGATAGGGGCCTGATCTCAAGCTTACCCATACCCTATTGTGCTAACTCTCTTCTCTACGTGGATTTCATCCACGGCCTACCACGCTTTGGCGGCTATGATAGTTGCCTCGTGGTCACCTGTGGTCTATCTCGCTTCACCCGTGTGTTCCCTTGCAATAAGAAAATCACAGGTGAGCAAACTGTGAAAGTGTTGGTCGAACAATGGTTCGAACCCTATGGAGCACCTAAGCAGGTGCACTCTGATGAGGATGTACGCATCCGCAGTGACACTGGGTGGTACAAACGAGTGCTAAATGCCCTCAACGTGGAAGTAACCACAGGTGTGCCCTATACCCACACGCCTAACCCTCTCTGTGAGAGACAGAACCGTGTGGTGGAGCAAGACTTAAGAATCCTGATGAGACAGGAGCGCACCAAGGACTGGGTACGCCTAGTGCCCTGGGCAGTGCTGTCCATGAACTCACAGCGGAGCTCTTCTACGGGTTTCACCACCCACGAACTGTTCCATGGAGGACGACCTGCTTGGTTCTTCAAAACCCCCTTTCCCGAGTACTTCAAGAGCCCTGTGGGAGATTGGCTGGAACACAAGCAGTCTCTGGCTAACCAGGCTGGTACTAACCTGAGACACATTCGTGACCGTGAACAGAGCCGACGGAACCGCCTACGGCGACCTGCCAGCTTCAAGGTTGGTGACCTTGTTTTGGTACACCATTCACGCCTACCCTCCTGGCCACGTAACTGCCTACAGGACCCTTACTTTGGACCCTATCGTATCATCAGGATAGATGGATCCAGGATCCATGTCAGGTGCAGTCCACGTCTAGGTGGTGAACTGCTGTGTGCGCCTAAGCAGTTGAGGCACTATCACTCCCCTGACGACTTGTCTTGGGATGAGTTGCGCCTCAGCGACAGTGAGGTTGAGCGTATAGACCTAGAGAACGCTGCCAGTCCAGAGGAGGGAGACGAACTCGAAGAGATGACTGCCGATGAGATGGCAGTCGATGGTTACTACGTGGTTGCAGGTATTGCTCGCCACGAGTATAAACAGGGCTGGAAATTCCTTACCCTGTGGGATGGCTATGGGTTATCTGAGGCGACCTGGGAACCTATGTCAGCCTTCATACAACCAGATGGGAGTATCAACCCCATCTTCCGCACTTACCTCGTTGAGAACAACGAGGGGCAGCTCCTGACCCGTGCTGAGACTATGTCCCAGCGTAAGAAGCGGAACTAATCTCCCTGTGTCAGTCTACTGACAGGTGCAGTGTGCACTCTTCTGCAGACGTGCCTGTGTATGGGTGTAAGAGCAGTTGTCACAGTTGCCCCGCATTGCATCGCAGGACAGGACCGTTAGCCCCCCGTGACAACCACTCCCTGGCCGAAGGCCACTGGTTTTTTCACAGACTACTGCTTACTGAGCACTGCACTGACCCTGTCTGTGCCCTGCAGACCCATGCCTATGGTTTCCAGCGTGAGCCAGGTGGCCGCTTATCAGGATTGCAGCCACCCAGCGAGTGTGTGCCTTGTTGACCATGTGTTGCATGGGTACTGCCCTAATGTAATGACCTTGGAGAGCCAACGAAGAAAGGTGGCTTACTACACCAGGGGGGAATGACAAGCAAGGTGTTATGAGGCAAGGTGTGTCTTCCCTCCTTGGGGACAAGCGAGCCCACAGTTAGGACCCCTGACTGGTCCGGACCCATGGGGTTCTACCCTTCCTTACAGGGTTTACCATACCCCTATGTGTGCTACGTATGTCTGTGTGTGTCTCACTTCTCTCCCCAGCGTGGCTCCCGGAGACCGGGCTTCGCTGACGTCGGACCGAAGGTCCTAATCAGGTACTATTACCACTCCTATGGCGCCCAATTTCTGTGCTGGCGCCTATCCTTGGGGTAAGACGGCAAAAGCCCTACCTACTAGAGGGGAGGGGTGGCCAAGTGTGCTAAGGGCATACAAAACGCCCATTTTTGCTACAGGCCAAAAGCTAACGCACTCCCCTGCCCACGAGGAAAAGCACGCGGGACAGGAGACACCACTACCCTACACTCACTAACGCCAGCACCGGCCTTCGAAGGCAGGGTGAGCACTCATCACTTGCACTCAACTCCTGCCAGGCCTGCTGACCCTAACCCCTACACACGCTACTGGGTGCTGCTGTCGAAGATGACTCAGGTCCTAATGACCCTCCTGTGAAGAAGGCAAGAGAACTCAGCGCTGCTAAGCAACTGTGGCCTAACAAGGGACGCCACAACGCGTTTCCCCTGCTAGGGCTTGCGGGGAAGGGGTGCTCTCGTTGCGTGCACAGCGCAGATGTCGTTGAAGTCGAACTGCCCTCGCCAGTCCTGGCTGAGGCACAGTCATTTGATTTGTGATCTGCGCCCCTGTTTTGCCCGGGCAGAAAAATGGATAGCCGCCGAAGCAGCTGCTGCGTGCACCAATCACCCTGAACCTCTCCCACCTGTACAACAGAGGCAAATGAAGGGGTGTTTGCGGCTCATCCGCCTCCGACTCCACAACCTCCACCACCACGACCACCTCATCCACCACCACCACCACGTCCTCGTCCAGCACCCCACCCCCCGGGCCGCGGGGGACACCTCCCAAACGGGCCTCCAAACCCGCCCCCACCGCGAGCAGCCCCGCCGCCGCCAAAGCCCACGCCCCGGCGAAGCCCACGCCCACGACCCAGCCGAAGCCCAAGACCGCCGCCAAACGGCGACCCGCAGCCAAGCCCAAGCCCAAGCCCAAACCCGGCGCCACGACGGCAACGCGAGCCCGGCCCCCCGAGGATGTCCTCTACGACATCCGGCCCCAGCCGTCCCAGGCCCGAAGGCAGCAGCGCCCAGCGCGGCGCCCCCCCACCGTCACCGACGCCACCGCCACCACCTTCATGGCGGAGCGCCCCGCGGCCGAAGCGCGACGCGCCTCGTCCCACCACCTCCCAAAGCCCGCACCCCAGGCCCACGGACCGCCCCCGACCAAGCCGGAACAACGCCAGGGTCCACCAGCAGCGCCCCCGCCCCCCTACCGGCCCCCGATGACAACCCACATGCAACGCATGCCCCACTACCGCCGCCGCCGCGAATCCCCGCCCAACCCCGAGGCGGAGACCGTACGCGCCCACCCGCGGGTCCACATCCGCGTGCACCCCCACTCCCCACGCACCCCCACGGAACAGGACTACGAGGAATCCCCCAGGCCCGCCGCCGCCGCCGGTCCCCACGACCCCGTCACACCCACCCACGCCCACTCCTCCGCCCACGACCGCAGGCCCGCCCAGGAACAGTGGTGGCAGCGCTGGACCCACACGCAGCTCTGGGAGCTGCGGAAGTGGGCCCGGGGAGAGCCCTCCCTCGAGGGCCTGGTCCATCGGCCCCGCAAGGGGTCGGTGGAGAACGGCCCCCTCCGGCCGGCGGGGGGGTGGATGCCGCAGGCCGCATGGGAAGCCATGCTGGCCGATGCGCTCCACCCCCTGGGAGTCCACCCCCGCAACCTCCCCGCGCCCCAGAACCACCCGTACGTCCTCAGGCGCCTGCGGGAGACCCTCCAGGAAACGCGGCGAGACGGCATCCGCCTGTGGGACATCACCCAAAGCCCAGCCCCGCACGCACACACCCCCTCACCACCCCACAAGCGTCGGCGCACCGACAACGGCGACACCCACAGCACCCCAGGAGCCCTGCGCGCCACACAACACGACGCACCAGACCCCCCGGCCAGCGGCGCCGCCATCTAACCCCGTTACCCAGCACACCACCACCACGGGGCGCCACGCCAGGCCCCGCCCAGAAGTCACCAAACGAACCGGACGCCGAAGGAAGCCAACGCACCACTACGCCCAAAAACGCCGAACCCGGACCCGATACCGTGGGCTCCTCCCCACCCTCAGCACGACACACACGTCACTGACGTCACTCCTCCGCCGTGCCCCCTCCCACGCCACCCCCCCGCCCCCCCCCCCCTCCCGCCACACGTCCCCACGCCGCCCAGCACCCGGCCCCACACACTGCGCCACAGCATCGCCTCACAGTAGACCGCCGTCCTGTGGTCCCGCCCCCCCCAACACCGCTCCCGGGGCCGCAGCCGGCCCACGTCGTGTTCACCCCCACGTCGCGGGCCGCGGACATCCTCCCGCTCCTCGCCGCCACCCCTCCCGGGCATCGCATACTGCTTGCCGCCGACCCCTCGGTCCTCAGTGAGGTCCCCATCGAGCACGCCGACGCCCTGCACGTGCGCCCGCTGCTGCCCGACCTGCACGCTGTGTACGCCCCCGGCACGCCCGTCGACCCCTCCGTGTGGGACTCCCAGTGAGGCCACCGGCCAACGGCCGGCCCGCACGCACCACCCCGCACTCGCCTCGGGCACACGACCCCGTGGACGCCGCTACCCACACGCCCGGCCCCGCGCAACCGCCTAACCGAGCCAGAACTCAAGCACAAATCAAACTCGAGCCACACCCCGAAACCGCTAACCCTTGACTCCTAACCAAACCCGCCGAGGGAACAACGTAACCACAGCCCACACCCACAGCCCACACAGCCGCCTAACCAGCCAGCACCAGAAGCAAAGAGACACCTCACCAAACCCACCCTGACCCAAGCCTAACCGAGCCGAAGCCCCAACACAAATCAAATCCGAGCCACATCCCGAAACCGTCAACCCTTGACTCCAAACCAGGCCCGCTGAGGGAAATACGTAGACACAGCCCACAGCCACAGCCCACACAGCCGCCTAACCAGCCAGCACCAGAAGCAAAGAGACACCCAACCAAACCCACCCTGACCCATACCCGTGTACATCAGGACACGCGAGCCGCACCCCTGGGGCGCGACCGCCGCCACAGCACCGACGACACACGCCAGAGGACACAACGCTATAGCACCGCCGCACCAGCTGCCCATGCCTGTGCCTGCAGTGTACGCGCGCCCCTGCTTTCCTCTTTTTTGTTTTTTCTTTTTCTTTTTTTTTTCCAAAAAAAAAAAAAAAAACAAAAAAAAAAAGAAAAAAACAGAAAAAAAAAAAAAAAAAAGAAAAACGGAAATTAGGGGGGGAAGAAGAGGGACACAACCACCCATGGCACACGCGCACCGCACACAGCACGCACACCGGTGAACAGGAGCCCAGTGGCCCAGGACACCGCACATGCAACACAACACACCGAGCGAGCACACCGGTGAACAGGAGCCAGCTGGCCCAGGACACCGCAGACGCACCACAGCAAACCGCGCGGGCACACCGGTGAACAGGAGCCCAACGGCCCAGGACACTGCACACACGTAGGGCGGCCGAGGGACAGGAAAGAACCAATACCCCATGGGTCGGACGCACTGGGGCGACCCAGCCGACCCACCGGGCCAGTGGCAGGAGCGGTACTCCAAGGCCACTGGTCCGAGCCCGGCCAGGCTGCATCGGGGACCATGGCAAACGTCACCCGGAGCCATGGAAGCAACCGGTGACAGGCGAGCCGGTACACAGTCCAGGAGGGGGTCACCTGCCAAGCAGAGTGGCCCCGCAACTCAAGCCACAAGGGTGAGGCGGTCGTACCGTAGACAAGCGGGAGCAATACCCCTTGTGGTGAGAGATACTCCACACGGCTGGGCAGCCCCCCAGAGCTGCCGCCCAAAGGAGGGGGCATGTGGCCCTACCCATGGACACATGTGGGGACACCCTCCCACCTGGGACACATGGACCGGGTGGCCGCGACAATGCCTTCCCAAGCACATGCGGGAGCGGCTCAAGAGGCACCTGACATAGGGCAGTGGGAGGGACAGGACGTCCCCTTGGTAAGACCTTCTTCCTGCAATGTCAAAGGAGGCATCCCGAGCTCCCGAAGATACCTACCTACCTACCTACCTGTACAACAGAGGCAAATGAAGGGGTGTTTGCGGCGGAGGAACCAAGCCACACTCCAGGTATTATACCCTTCTCAGTGTGACCTATAATACACTGTCCGCAAACAAGCTGAAGGATCAGCTCCCCTGTCAAGCAAGCAAGCGTTAAGAGACTCCTCAGGTTCTCTTAAAGGACGTACCGAGGAGCCTCTGGGTAACCTAAACAAGGTTTACCGTGCGCAATTTGCGTGGCCTACCCTTTAATGCATCATGTGCACGCAGGGAAGGGAGGCTTAACCATATCCACACTGACTCAACCAGGAGGTGAGCTCCTCCTGGGCTAACCTACCTTACTCACCATGCATCGTGTGAATGCCGAATGAAGCGGACACAAAACAAGCCTAAGTGTTTTAAGCAACCCTACTTTAACGCCACTGCCACACACGAACAAACGCTTTCTTACTTACCTGTGAAGAAGAAAACAAGGGTGAATTTGGGGTGCAGGTAAAGCGTCACAGCGTGTGAATGCCTCGATTAGGCACATGCATCGCAAGCACAGCGCATATTCTAACCCCACGTGTGCGCTGCGCGCTCCATTCGCATCGCATACCTTTCATTCCTGTGCAGACCTGTGCAGAGCACGAGGAGGAACACCCGACCCCCCAACGAACACAGCGTTGACAACCCTAACGTTTTGACGAAACAACCAACACGAACACAATGCATGCGTGTGAGATGACACAGACATACCTGAGAGGTGGGTTGTTGACCTGCTCTGTGGTGTGGGTTGAATTTGAAGACTTTTCTCTAAAGTTTATAAAAATTTTGATGCACCGGTGCAAAAATTTCCTTTGGAACAGTAAGAAAAAGTGCTTTTCCATTGCTTTGAGACATACTCTAGTTGTATTAGAGATGCACTGAGCATCCATGCATTTTTATCTTAGTAGTGGTCCAGCCAAAAGTGGTGATAACACATTTTGACCTATGGAACCAAACACCCAATCAGGATATGGAGTGGATCCCTTAATCCCCTTTCAATCAGAAGTAAAACATCTTTTCCTGAGTTGACTGAGCACTGACATACCTAAGGTAGAGCCTATGAATTTATCTATGTTTTTCCATGAATACTTATCTGCCCTAGTGGTATGCACCATAGGGGGTTAGGCACCTCTTTTTGAGAGGTCCTGGGTTCAATTCCTGGTCAGCCTAACTAGGTAGGAAGATCCCAACTGAGTAGGAAGATCCCATGTGACATGGCAGTGACCTCATCGCCACATACCATGCCACCTCAGCACATATGGGAGCCAAAACAAAGAGTGCACATCTCCTAAGATGGCACTATGGAGAGAGAGTGAGCCTGAGGCAGTTTTCTAACTCTTTTCCCAAAACATTTCAGCTATCTCTGTGAATATGCATTCATCTGTATCCTGAGTTGCAGTTTCTGTGAATATCTAATCATCTTTCACTGTTTACACTGCAGCCCTTCATGCTTTGATCCTGAATTTCCTTCTCCTTGCATACTATTGGCTTGGGCTATCCTGGATTGAGTGGGCTTTACTGTATTTCAACAAACAAAAGCTTTTCATCATCCAAAACCAGCAGCAGGACACCCTACAGCAACAACAAGCAGCAGGAGAAGCAAAAACACAGTGCTGAAAACACTATAAACCTTTCTGGTAGCAAGAGGCAGCCTGTCTCTGTGCACCGGCAGCGACCCCGCGCCGTACAACCAGTGCTCCGAGCAGGCAAACATAAGCAGAAGGGTGGATTAAGATGGATCCAGGAAGAGTGGACGCCGAGGTGAACACAGCGCCAGCGCCAGAGACACCGGCAAGGCCGGCGCCTGACGCTGTACCTTCGGTGGAGCCCTTACATGGGCCAATGGATACGGCGGAGGACTCCTTGGATGGCCTCCAGACGGCCTTTGGGGCCCTGTCGGTGGAGGAAATGGTCTCTCAGCCTCAGCCTGTGAAGAGGAAGAGAGGAAACGAGAGCGAGAAGGATGCTGGAGAAGGAGCAGACGAAGGAGAGGAGCAAGGGCAAGACCCGACGGATATCCCTACCTTCGAAGGCGCACCAAGCGCTTCTGGCCTCCAAGCATCACCCTCTCCCATAACCACCACACACCCAGCCGCCGCTACATCCACTTCCACAACCAACCAGCCTATGGCAGAGGGCACAGGCTTTACTGGCATGCCTCACTACCCCGCCTATGGCATGGGCCCACCTACCACTGCGCTCCTTGAGGCAACTACTGCCAGTGAGCCGGTGGCTTCCAGCTCTGCGCCGCGTTGGTATGCGGCTGACCATCCCCATCCACTCCACGCCACGGGAACCTACATGGAAGTTCCTGGGTATGCTCCTGGGTGTACACCTGGGTATGCACCCCTGAGTGGGTTGAGGAGAGGACCAGAGTCTCTGGGAGGCAGGAGTAGAGGATCGGGAAGATCCTCCAACAGGTCCCTGACGCGGTCGGAGATCAACGAGGTGCTCCAAGGAGCCACTTCGAAAATCGTGAGCGACCTCACGCAAGAGATCAGGGAGAAGCTGCAGCCCCTGATGATCCCGTCCCATGCGTCACCTACGACAGTGGGGATGTCACCCCACCGAGTACAGGCTAACCACCTGGCGGCAGGGTTGACGAATACCCTGGGGAGCCTGAGGAGCCGACCGATGCCGACTCCTGCAGCAGTACCAAGAAGCCCATTCGTCCCGAGGACAGCCCAGCCGCCCTACAGTCACGTGACGAACTCGACGAGGGCCGAGCTGGACCAGCTGGGGCTGACAGCCCTAAGGGCTATGGTGGACGTGGAGCCTTATGGCTCCAGTGATCTAGGCGGAGACCCCTCCGATGATGGGCCGCCTTCGATGACTTCTTCTTCGCCATCGGATGACGAAGACCCTGAGGACCCCGAGGACTCCAAGGGGAAGAAGAAGAAGAAGAAGAAGAAGAAGACCCGACGCCCTGAAGGACGCCGAGCTCAGGAGGCGAAGGCTATTGCCACCTCCAAGATAGTGGTGAACCTGCCTGAATTCACAGGCAAGGACCTCAGCGAGTTCGCTGAGAACTTTGGCCGGTTCCTACGACTGACCGGCCAAACCCACGCGAGTGGGCGAGTGAAGTGCGACCTGCTCCTGCAGTGCTGCAAGACGAAGTACCTGGAGAAGCAGGTCAGGCAGATCGTCACCAACTCCGCCACCTTTGCCGACGTGTTGGTTGCCCTGGAGAGGCAGTACCCAACCTACGAGACCGACCTCTCCATCAGGGCCGAGATCCAGAACCTGCCCGTGCTGCCGAACAACCCCAAACCCGGCAGGGTCTCCGAGCTGTTGGCGGACCTGGACCACTGGGCTGGGCGACTGACGCCCGGTTCCTACAGCAGCGACGACCTGCTGTTTTGGTTGTGCTCCAAGCTCCCCCGTGAGCTATGGGACGAGTGCCGTCTGACGGCTGAGCGCAAGGCTAGATCCCTCCGCTACGAGGATCTATGCGTGCTGCTCCTGGAGATGGCGCTGGAGAAGGAGAGCGACCAACACCTGAACCACTACCGTCCTGGTGGTGGAGGTTCTGGAGGCAAAGGGTACCAAGGGTCCCGACCTGGGCAGGGGACTACCCCCAAACACGCCCACGCCCGCCTAATGGAGAACGTGAAGGAGCTATTCTGGTGTGATGCCAGAGATGAGCAGGGCCACCTGCAGCATGCCTCCGACTGCGAGCAGCGAGACTGCTTTGTTGTCCAGGGGAAGCAGCAGGAAAAGATCACCGGCGCCAAGGTGAAGATGCCGGATCATTACCGCTGCACCATCACGTGTGCATTCTGCGGTAAGCGGAAGCACTATGAGGACGAGTGCTACCATAAGCAACGCCTATCGGCGAAGCTTAAGGGGGAAGATCCTGGCAAAAGCTCAGGCAAAGGTGGAGGCAAGGCCAAAGGCAACGACTCCGGCAAGGGCAAGTCGAAAGGACGTGGTCAAGGTGGTCAAGACAAGGGTCAAGGCGGACGAGGAGGAGGCGCTAATCGCCAGAACGACAACAAGAACAAGGACAAGAACGGAGGTAACCCCAACCCTAATCCAGGGGGGAACTCCGAGCCCTCTGGAGGGCAGTCTGGACCTACCACACGCTCACAGACGCAGGCCCAGCAAGAACAAGGAGCCAAGCGTGAGCATGAAGGTGGTGACGACGGCAACGCCAAGAAGAGAAGCCGTTTCATGAGGATGGCCCGCAAATTGCGGAACAAGGGGTTCGAGGTGACCTGTCCCGCGGAGTTCTGACGGGGACGCTCTGGTGGCACCCAAGACCTGGTGTTTTGGGTACGTATCCGACTAGGGGGACGTGAATACCTGGGGGTATTGGATACTGGAGCCACAATATCGATAGTGGCCAAGAAAATTTTACCTTGTGGGAGCCTGAAGAACACCATGACCACCGCCGCTATACGGATGGGGGATGGACATGTGGTGCACAGCTGCGGGGACTGCGAAGTGGAGGTACCTATGGGCTCCAAGACTATCGCCCATCGGTTCTATGTGATGGACACTGATGCCTTCGACTTTGTACTGGGTAGTGACTTCTTCGTGCAGCACTCCCAGATACAATCCCTGACGCTGCAAGCGCCCTACCTCCTGTACGTGGACCACGGCAGTGGCAGAGAGTCTGTGCCACTGGAGCAGTCGGAACATACCTCGAGTTACCTGAGACTATCGAAGGAGGAGCCCTCGAACATGATGGCGGCCTCCAAAACTGAGGACTATCAACTATTGGGGGAAGTCCTAGACCAAGGTCTGAAGGAGTTGGGTTACTCTCGAGAAGACCTAAGTGTGGAACTGTTCGCCAGCGACAAGCAGCATGTACTGGACCTATACTGCAGCAAGGGGAAGAACTGCAGCTACAAATTTTACTGGCCCTCTTTCGGGATGGCCTACGGGAACCCCAGATTCAGTGAACTGGGGAAGGTGCCGACCAAGGTGGCCTTGGAACGTTCCCGTATGGTCCTGTGTTCCCCCGATTGGGGAGCCCATGGGGGCAACGAGTACTGGCGAACCCTCCTTGACAAGCTGACTATCAGCTCTGTGCGGTTACCTGATGAGGCCATCTACGTGCCTCTGGGACGCAAGACGCCCATTGGGAAGCCCGGATGGGGGAGTATGCTCAGCGTGGTGGACGGAAGTCTTACCACCATCCCCTGGGAAGACCTGGACCCTACTCTGGTCCAGGCTATACAACGAGAAAGCGATGGACTCGCCTTGGGTGACTTGAAGGATCGTCTACGACCTCAAGATGCTGTTGAAACTACACCCGGAGGAGATGAGTACGTCGTGACTGACACCAACGCCCCCAACTCTCCCTGTCATGTACCTGTTCCTGATGGAGTCTCTGAGTGTGGACTATCTGAGCTACCTAGCTCTATCCACTCAGACGACGAAACTGAGCACGACGCCTTCTTCGTGCAGACTGCGGTAGAAGAAGTGGAGAACGCCGAGTACGTCGCCCCACTAAAACCCCTACTCTCCATGAGGGTGGAAGACCCCGTGGATGAAGAGCTGGACCCTCGATCCAGGCTCAGGGAGTATGTGGATTCCAAGAGGAAGTTGGTGGCGAAAAAGCTATGCTACGCGAAGCCTACCCGCAGCTCGTGGCCACTGAAGCGAGGACGTATGGGAGACCTATCCCAACTGAAGGAGGACCTCGAACAGAAGATCACCACCTGGCAAAGGGAGGTAGATCTCAAGCTCATGAAGAGCGTATGGGGTGCCCATGTGAGGACCCCAGATGAGGACGACCTCTCGGAGGAATGTGTATGTGAACCCCCTAAAGCGTGCCTATGTTGCCATCGTCCACCGGAGATGGTTGAGCAAGACCTTCTATATGCCTACCAAGGGCTGAAGGATGCTACCGCGGGCGAAGAGTCGGTTGAGGACCACCTCCCGACGTCTATTCAAGGGGCAAGCAACTTACACTCCGACGAGGACATGGAGGACAAGATCAAGGTACTGGACCCGCGGGTGCAAAAGCTGATAAGGACCTATCTGGAGGTGTTCGGAGAACTACCCCCTCCAGCCTCATGCGACAAGCTGGTACAGATGGACCTCAAGCTGAAACCCGAGTTCGTGGGTCACAAGATCCGGAGGAGACCCTATCCAGCTCCTAAAGAGCAGGCCGACGAGATTGAGCGACAGATACAAGAATGTATCGACGCTGGCCTAGTCCTGGAGTACAAGGATGGGGACTACCCCCTACACTGCAGCCCCTGTTTCCTGGTGGCTAAACCTGGGTCTACAGCCAAACGGCTGGTAGTGGACTATGGAGAGCTGAACAAGAAGACGCTGAACCACTCAGGGTCCATTCCCAATATGGAGTCTACCCTGGAGAAGATAGCCTCCTGTCGCTACAAGACCAAGATGGACAAGCGAAGTGGATTCTGGCAATTGGACCTGACGCCCAACGCGCAGGAACTACTGGCCTTCATCACCCCTCAGGGGAGGGTATTCAAGTGGAAGGTCATGCCATTCGGCGTGGCTAACGCCCCCGCTCTGTTCCAAGAGCTGATGAACAAGATCTTGTCCATCCTACGAAGGAGACCTAAGGTGCAGGAGCTCATATCCCGTGGGGCCCAGATGGAGGCTCACATCGACGATGTATGCCTCGGGACCAATACCCAGGAGGATCACCTAATCCTCTTGTGTGAGTTCTTTGCGGTCTGCCAGGAGAACCACACACGACTCAAGCTGGAGAAGTGTGAGTTCATGCAGGAGACCATGCAGTACCTGGGGTTTGACGTTGGCTATGGGTGGTGGACCCCAGCGGCCTCTAAGGCCAAACCCCTGATGGATGCCAAGGTACGACACGAAGACCCCAAGAAAGGACTTCATGATGTACGCAGTTTCATTGGGGCGTGCAACTTCTATCGCCGCCACATCAAAAACTTCACCTACACCAGCGCGGTACTGACTGACTTGATCAAGAAGAGTACTACTTGGCGCTGGGGCCCACAAGAGCAACAAGCGTTTGACGAGCTCAAAGACAAGGTAGCCAACGCTAAGTGCTTGGGCGTGCCTAGGGCACAAGGGGAGATTATCCTGGTAACCGACGCCAGCAACGTGGGCGGTGGTGGAACGTTGTTCCAATGGCAAGCACTAGAGAAGGAGGAGTTCGACTCGGCCATTTCCCAATGGGGGACGGAAGGTCTCAACCGAGATGGAACCCTCAAGCACAGCTACCCTGACGACAAGTGGGTCCTAGTACCTCTTGGCCACTGGAACTGGAAGTGGAACCAGGCCAGGGGGAACTACTCCACCTATGAGCAGGAACTGCTCGCGGGTATGCTGGTGCTATCCTCACAAGCACGACTGTTGGGGAGTAACCCTGTGGTCTGGCTATGCGACCAAGAACCGGTCCGCAGTTTCCAGAAGGGCCCCCCACCTGAGAAGGCCAAGCTACGTCGCTGGTGGACCTACCTCAGTCAACTACGGCTGACGGTACACCATATCCAGGGAGTGAAGAACGAGTGTGCCGACTACATCAGCCGCAACAACTTCGACGCCCTGATTGGCGCCCGGTCTGAAGCGCTGGCTAAGGAAGCGTTCAGCCGTATGGACGTACACCTGGACCTGAACATGACCATGATACGCCCCCTGGATGGACTCCAACAATCGGAGTACCTACAGGAGTTTGGGGATATCTACCGGCGCCTGGAGAAACGCCTTGAACCCCTCCTGGTCAACCAAGACCAGTGGAAGCGGGACAAGAGCTACCTCTGGCACGAGGACCGCATCGTGGTGCCTAGTGACCGAGTCCCAGCGCTGCTGAAGTGGACCCATGAGTCCAGTGGTCATGTGGGTGCTGACCGTACCCTGAGGCTGTTCAAGCAGTGGTTCCACACTACGTGGACTGACGACCAGCTGCGGAAGACGCTCCTGCCTATCGTGGACAAGTGCCCGTGCAGGTCCTGTAAACCAGGGGATATCAGGGACAGAGGTCTCTACTCGACCCTGCCCATCCCTCACTGTGCTAACAGTGTTCTATACGTGGACTACACGGAGATGCCGAAGTTCGGGGGCTATGACTTCGCCCTCGTGGTAACCTGTGGGTTGACCAGGTTTACCAGGGTGTTCCCATGTACCAAGCACATTACCGGAGAGGAGACTATCAAGATACTCCTGGAGGAGTGGTTTTGTGTCTATGGGGCGCCCAAGGAGATCAACTCCGATGAGGACGTACGAGTACGCTCAGATACTGGCTGGTACAAGAGGGTCCTGAGGTCCCTCAATGTCCAGGTGTCTACGGGGATTCCCTACTCTCACACGAGCAACCCCCTATGTGAGCGACAGATTCGTGTCCTGAAGGAGAACGTCAGGATATGGTGCAAAACTGAACGCACCAGAGACTGGGTGAGACTACTCCCCGTCATATCCTTGATGATGAACTCCCAAGAGAGTTCAGCTACTGGCTACTCGCCACATGAGCTATTCATGGGGCGCCCGGCATGGTTCCTACATGTCCCCTATCCAGAGGACACCCATTCTTCTGTGGGTGAATGGGTCAAAGAGCAACAAGCAAAGATGGACAAGGCCAAGGCTATGCTCCAGAGAGTGAGGGAGCGTCAGTGGAACAAGAAGAACAAGCACCGTGTACCGGCCACCTACCAAGAAGGGGATTGGGTGCTGGTGCACCACAGTCGACTACCCGCCTGGCCACGCTCTACCAGCGATGACCCATACTTCGGGCCGTACAAGATCCTATCTGTGGATGGACACCGTATCACCGTGCGGTGTTCTCCCCGTCTAGGGGGGGCCCTGGTGTGCGCCGCTCAACACCTGAAGCGCTACCATGATCCTGAAGACCTCTGTGGGGAGGAGTGGGAGCTGAACGACGAGGAAATCGCCGCTCTGGACCTACAAGGGGCTGCCAGCCCTATGGAAGTTGAAGGTGAACTCCCCGACATGAACGCCGAGGAGATGGCTAAGGAGGGCTTCTACCTGGTGAAGTCTGTCCTACGCCACCGCTATCGCCAGGGTTGGCGCTTCCTCACCCTCTGGGAAGGGTTTGGAGTCGAAGAGGCCACCTGGGAGCCCTTCTCTGCATTTGTTCTACCTGAGGGACGCCTAAACTCAGTTCTGGTTGACTACTTGTCCCAGAACAACCTTGGTGAGTTGTTGAGGCTCGCTGAGATGCTTGCCTCCAAGAATAAAGCTAGGGACTGAACCTTACCCTTACCTGCCAAAGCGTATGTGTGAGTGTGCTAGTCCTAAGGTCCTGAGAGCAAGCCGCAGAAGTGGTGTCCTAATTATACCCAAGTCTGCGCCCTTGCTGAACCTGGAGGGTTGGCTTATTGATGCCACGGGGTACGCCCCGGGTCTCCCCTCCCCTATGCGCCCAATTTCTGTGCTGGCGCAAAACCTTGGGGGAATACCCAGAGTGTCAATCCAGGTATTGTTTTCCCTACCTACCTGTCTACTACAGGGAGGGGTGGCCAAAAGCTATGAAGGCATGCAAAACGCCTGTTTGCTATGTGGCCAAAAACACTAACCTAACCCACTGTCACAGCCCACCAACCCAGCTAAAATTGCAGGAAAAGGGTGGGACAGTGACACGCCCCCTACAGGTCCTACACACCCTACAGTGGCACCATCCTGGTGGGCGAGCGCTGGGCAACTGGCTCTAGCCCCCACGCAGGACTACCACTCCTACACGCACACTCTACTTGGCGTTGCGAAGAGGAAGTTCTCGAGGGTCCTAGCGACCCACCTGTGAAATGACAAGAGAACACAGCGCTGCTAAGCAACTGTGGCCTCACAGGGGACGCCACAACGCGTTTCCCCTGCAAGGGCTTGGAGGGAAGGAGTGCTCTCGTGTGCAAGGCGCAGATGTCGATGAAGTCGGACTCCCTGCTCTGCCGCAGGCGGAGCGGAGTTACTTGTTTGTGTGATCTGCGCCCCTGTTTAGCAGGGCATAAAAAAATGCTGCTGCACCACTCACCCTACCTGCCCACCTGTAAAACAAAGGCAAATGAAAGGGCGTTTGCGGCGGAGGAACCAAGGCACACTCCAGGTATTATACCCTTCTCAGTGTGCCCTATAATACGCTGTCCGCAAACACGCTGCATGGAGCAGCTACCCTTATCAAGCAAGCAAGCGTTAAGGGACTCCTCAGGTTCTCTTAAAGAACGTACCGAGGAGCCCCTGGGTAGCCTAAACAAGGTTTACCGTGCGCACTTCGCGTGGCCTACCCTTTAATGCGTGTGTGCATGCACGACTATGCACGATCACGTGGGCAAACCTGCCCATCTCCACAACAATCTTGACTCCACCAGGGGGTGGCCCCGCCTGGGCGTACCTACCTTACCTACCGCTGGGAAGTGGAGCAAGGAGAGAAAACAAAAGGGGCGCACGCGAAGAACGTTGCTATGCACTTGTGTGTATGACTAATCACCCTGATCTGACCGCTAATCATCTGCAATCTTTCTAATCAATCCCTCTACCGCGTTCTATCGTGGTTATCGTTGTTAACGCTGCTACACGACTCAGTCACGGAGACTCGAGACGAGCAATGTGTATGCGGCATGCAAGACGAGCATACCTGTAGTTTATACCTGATTCATTGAAGTCTTTTCAATTGATTTTCGAATTCTTGAATTTTTGAAGCTTCTATTAGTGTGGGTGGAATTTGTATGTTTGTTTATTAATATGTGTCTCGTCATTTTCAAGACTACGTGATACATACGTTTATAATTCCATTATTTTTCCATTTTCCGGCGCTTCGCTAGGAGCCGCTCCTGCGCGCCGCCATTTTATGCGTATGAATTTCTGGACTAAAAAAATCCAGAGATGACTATAATTTCTATAAAAATGTGCTGAAGATGCACAATTGGATTCTGCTCAGGTGTGTCGTTTCAGAAAAATTCTGCGCCGTCATTTGACGGATTTTGGTGTCGTCGCTTCGTTTTTGCGTGGATTCGTCCATAATTCTCCCATTCCTGCCTCTGCAGATACCCACGCGCAGCCTCGCTGAGTAGGCCGTGTTCGGGCCGAAACGCAGGTGCCTGGAGAGACTGAGCAGAACCAAGACCCCACCAAGGGGCAAATTAATTTCTTTTCGACTCCCTACGCCCTAAGACAGGTCACAGGTCGCCAGCAGGTTTACGAGAACCCATGCGAGTGTGTATAATGTGTCTTGCGTTTGGGTTGTGTCGACGCTGCGTCTTGGAGGAAGGGATGCATATGCACATGTTTGGCATGCTCCCAATCTAACCCAACCAAGCCACAGGAGCCCCGGCAGCGCCAAGAGCGCTGAGTCTTCTGTAGGAAACTGTACAATCAGAGCAGCAAAAGGACGCCAGCCATGGTGAGCGCCCATTTTTCAGTGTGAGGGAGACTGTAGGTATTTTAAAGTAGATGTGGAAACCAAGGAAAGGCCAAGAAAAATTCCCTTTTTCCTAAAATGCGACAGTGGTGGCCACCACAGCACAAGGGGGGAGTAAGAAAAAGTGCTTTTCCATTGCTTTGAGACATACTCTAGTTGTATTAGAGATGCACTGAGCATCCATGCATTTTTATCTTAGTATTGGTCCAGCCAAAAGTGGTGATAACACATTTTGACCTATGGAACCAAACACCCAATCAGGATATGGAGTGGATCCCTTAATCCCCTTTCAATCAGAAGTAAAACATCTTTTCCTGAGTTGACTGAGCACTGACATACCTAAGGTAGAGCCTATGAATTTATCTATGATTTTCCATGAATACTTATCTGCCCTAGTGGTATGCACCATAGGGGGTTAGGCACCTCTTTTTGAGAGGTCCTGGGTTCAATTCCTGGTCAGCCTAACTAAGTAGGAAGATCCCAACTGAGTAGGAAGATCCCATGTGACATGGCAGTGACCTCATCGCCACATACCATGCCACCTCAGCACATATGGGAGCCAAAACAAAGAGTGCACATCTCCTAAGATGGCACTATGGAGAGAGAGTGAGCCTGAGGCAGTTTTCTAACTCTTTTCCCAAAACATTTCAGCTATCTCTGTGAATATGCATTCATTTGTATCCTGAGTTGCAGTTTCTGTGAATATCTAATCATCTTTCACTGTTTACACTGCAGCCCTTCATGCTTTGATCCTGAATTTCCTTCTCCTTCCTTCTTTTTCAAAAGCCGTTTACGCTTGCGCAACCCTTTTCTTGGAGTCCGCTTCCTTTGCGCTTGTCTGCGACTTTGAGTTATGTGTAAAAATGACGATTTCCCGCGTGGCTTCGTCGATTTTTAACGATTTCACTTGCTAAATCGCAATCCCTTCCGCTAAACCGCAGGAATCACTCCCTGCTGGTTACATTTTCTATTTTTTCCAGCTCCTGGAGGTTTGTGTCCTCCATTGGGAGTATTGCTCCGCCCTGGCCCTTGGTCAGGACGTATACTAAAACGCTGTTTATACAGCAATAGCCGTCCGCATCAGAGCGTTCGACTGTACCCTAGTGGGCAAGCATATGTGCTCTAGGGAGGGAGTCCTGGGTTCAAACCCCACTGCGCCCAAACTTTTTCCAAATGTTTTCGTCGCAGGCCGGCGACTTTTGAGGAATGCCCCATCGAAGGGACATCATTCACGGTACATTACACTGTTTTTCAAGGGTACCTACAGTGTGATAGGCTTCTATGAAGTGATGAGGATGTTTTTGGTAAGTTTAATGCATTTTCTGAGGTAATTTTGGGAATATTTGAGCCTTTTTCCTTGGTCCTACTAGCTTAGCTAACTAGTACTCCAGGGGGGAGTAAGAAAAAGTCACTGCCATGTCTTTCTTGGAGGCCTTGATCCAGGCCAAGCCCCCCTTGAAACCCTTTTGTTGATGCTAAGACAAACTTAAGTGTTTTTATCTCTCTTTTGTTGCCTAAAGTACACTTTCTCAAAGTAACTAGGGTTGTGACCCTAGCCCCCCATGAAGTTCACCCCTACCACTCAACTGAGCGGAGGTACCTTCCTTCATGGAGGATATACCGAAATAAAACAGGCATTCTATGCTTTAGGCCTTGGAGGTTAAGCCTAGTGGTCTCCCACCCCAAGACCCCTATACTCAATTGTTTCTACCACTTATTGTGGTCCTACTTTGTTACTGTTTCTGAATTCAGTTGCTTGGCCAAGTCATTTTCTGTGTGGTCCTGACATCTATGCCCCACATTCCTAACCAGCACCATTTCACCCAAAGGAGTGCACATGAAGTGCCTAATGCAACCTCTGAGGCAAGAGTCAGACCAATTTTCATATCAAATCTTTTGTATTATCCATTTGTGATTGAATCTATGTGTATAAACCTGCTTTGTCTATCTGCAGCCCTTCTGTGTTACACTGGATTCCAAAACCAATCATTGATTCGATCCACATCCTGTTCTTGCTCTACTTGCTGCTTTGGTTTTGGTTTTCAACTACAAAACCTGCAGGACATCATCAAAATATCTAGGGCATAAATCAAGGACATCTTTCTGCGCGCCTGGCAACAACAGAAGATTAAAGCCGGCACCGCAGAGGGGAAAGGACACGAACAACCCCAGCCCCCTAACCCAGAACCACAAGCAGCCGCCTGGCGCAGCCGCCCAGCCGGCAGAACCAGGACCCAACCCGGCAAGAAGGGGCGCCGAGCCCAGCGTGTACATAGCCCACCCGACCCATGGGGCCGGAACGCGGCCAAACAGAACGCAACTGAAAACAGCAGCCCGGAAGACAACACTGAATGCAGGCCAGTGCGTGCACCAGCCCAGGAAGGGCAGAGGGAGGAACAGGCAAGCCCCCCCCCCCAAAAAAAAAACACGGAGGGGGGAGGGGGGAAAGGCGCGAAAACAGCCCACAGCCGCCAAACCGCCCGCCAACACCACCAGAGGCGGCCAAACCCCCCCCCAAAAGGCACCGAAGACAGGACCCCCAAAGAGGCACAGGGGGACCACCCACCCAAAACCGGCAACACCAAGCCAGGAACACCGGCCCACCGGGAAAAGGGACACCGAAACAAGCAGAAAAGAAAAAAAAAAAGAGAGCCACCAGCCCAGCCCGAAAGAAAGGGGATGGGGGGACAGGTACCACAAGGCCCGGGACAGGAACACCCAGAAAAAAAAACAAAAAAAACAAAAGCGCAAAAAACACACCCCGACAACCCAGCCAAGAAGGGCTGCACACAGCCGAGACCCGGGCCCAGCACACACGCCCACACCGCACGCCGGAACCGGAAACGGCGGGGGGCAAGCGGGGCGCCCACGAAACCACACACGTCCCATAAGCAGGCCGAAACCAAACCCCAACCACGAACACCACAAACTGCCGACACTAGAGGGACAACACCACAAACCGTGCCCAAACACACCCACCCAAGAGCCCAGCCAGGACTGACGGGGTTAACAAAACCCACACCCAACCGCCAACCGGACCCAAACACAAACGCTGCACAACAGTAGGAAACCCAGTGCCCACAGCCCGGGCACTGAGGCAGCCCGTGCCATGCAGGTGACCCGGCCAAACGAGATCAGGAGACCGGGGGTGAGGCTGCATCCTAAGGCCTGCGCTGCTTTGGGACTCGAGGCGGAGCGTGCGACACCCAAGCGCCTCGGAACCCTAGTACCAAGAACGTGCATGCATGCCTTGGGAACGGGATACGCCAGGAAGTCCGGTGAACCTCTAGGGTTCCGCCCAAAGGAGGGGACGTGCGCAAGCACGGGGGCACACTCTCCCGGCGAGACAAGCAAGTCACGCTGGCGGCGATCAGCCCTCCCGGTGATGCCCGGGGCTGCTTTGTTGGGGGCCAACAGTCAGGTCTAGCGGGAAGTAAGCCGCCTCCCCTCTTCACGCGCGGAACCTCTTCCTGTTCGTCACAGGGGCGACGCCAGGGGGAACCATGGGGCGCCTCTCCACGACCGAGTGCACCTACCTACCTACCTAGCCCAAGCCAGAGATATGCAAGTAGAAGAGAATCAGGATCAAAGCATGAAGGGCTGCAGTGTAAACAGTGAAAGATGAAAGGATATTCACAGAAACTGCAACTCAGGTCAAATCGGATTGCATATTCACAAAGATAGCTGAAATGTTTTGGAAAAGAGTTTGGAAAACTGCCCCATGGTCACTCTATCTCCATAGTGCCATCTCAGGAGATGTGCAATCTTTGTTTTGGGTCCCATATGTGCTGAGGTGGCAGGGCATGTGGCGGTGAGGTCACTGCCATGTCACATGGGATCTTCCTACTTAGCTAGGCTGACCGGGAATTGAACCCAGGACCTCTCAAAAAGAGGTGCCCAGCCCCCTAGGGTGCATACCACTAGGACAGCTAAGAATTCATGGAAAAACATAGATAAATTCATAGGCTCTGCCCTGGATATGTCAGTTCTCAGTCAACTCAAGAAAAGATGATTTGCCTCACATTGATAGGGGATTAAGGGGTCCACTCCATATCCTGATTGGGTGTTTGGTTCCATAGGTCAAAATGTGTTATCACCACTTTTGGTGGGGCCAATACTAAGATAGAAATGCCTGGATGCTCAGTGCATCCCTAATACAACTAGAGTATGCCTCAAAGCATTGGAAAAGCACTTTTTCTTACTAACACCACACCGGCACTGAAAATTTCACTGCCACACACATTCACCACCACCAATAACTACACTGGACAATTCATACACTTAGGACAAATCCAAATTCATACATTGCACTCACAACACTCCTGGCACTATTGGTACAGACCCAACAGCAAGAATCGCGCGCGCGCCCGGATCTGCACCCGCCTGTAACAATCGCGCATCCCGATCTCCCAGTCTAATTACCTTCTGAAATTGCACCTCTTTCACCTGTGGTTCAACAATAATTTGTCTTCGCTAATTTTATCCGCAATTTGTTTCTACATCGATATTGCAACTTTCCCAATCGACAAGCACTGGTGCAGTGGTCCAACCATACTGTTTCTTTGTTTCCTGCTACACAGGCATTGTTATTCCACCTTCAATGCTTTGATTGCACTGCGTGCCCGCACTGCCATTGCCATTGGAGCTTTTTGGTTGAAGAGTCACGAGTGACGAGTGGAAGAGAGCAAGTACCCTGCGTGCGCGCAACGTTGCATTTTTTCCATAGTGCGCGCAAATTTTCAAAAATATGACCTTTATAGCGCGCCTATTGCGCGCGCTCTACCGCTTTATATTGTCCCGTTTTTCAAATTTTTCAAAACCGGAAAATGTTTCAAAACCATGCCTTTCCCAGTGTCCTGCGTTTCTGAAAAACCGTCCTTTTCAAAAACATTCCCTGTTGCTCATCCAACCCAAGACACATGCAGAAACACTGTCTGAAAGGTCTGAAAAGTGTGCAACAGTACAGGTCCTCACGGACGAAAACAGTGTAGCGCGCGCAACATATTTACAGCGCGCGCTAGGAGCCTTATGGCGCGCGCTATACCAGGTATAGCGCGCGCTGTCATTCAGTGATATCCTTAATGGTTTGGACCACCACTTCGGCCTCCCACTCCTTCTCCCATTCGGGTCTGTGGTCTTCTGCCCCAGTGGCAGCTGGGGCTGCATCCCCTTCTTCTTGTGGGCTTGGGTCGCCTTCTGCGGTTGCTCCTTCTGGTGCCTCTTCTTCTTTCGGGGCTGCTCCTTCTCCTTCTTGTGGCGCGGCCGCTGGTGCCTCTTCTTCTTGTGGTGGGGCTGGTGCGTTGTCTTCCTTTGCTGCTGCTGCTGCTGGGGCTGGTGCCTCTTCTTCTTGTGCAGCTGCTGCTGGTGCTTCTGCTGGTGCTGCAGCTTCGGCAGGTCCCTTGTCTTCTTGTGGGGGGGCTGGTGGCTGGGCTGGTGGGTCTCCTTGGGGCTTCTTCTTCTTTGGGGTCGGTGGCTTGGACGGGGACATCCTCATGGTCTTTGGGTCGGGGCAGAGGTCCTCAATCTCATCGGCCTCGTACATCTCCCACCACGACTGCCACTTGTCCAACTCCTCATACGCTTTGCTTTTGGCGGAGAACACCTGGCAGCTGGGCATGAACTCCGACCAGTCGTCCTCTTCCTCCTGCTCCTCCCCTTGTTGGCTGGGGCTCCACTGATCGTTGGGGATGATGACGGCCACGTGGTCCTGAGGGGCCCCGGCGCCTGCTGGCTTGACTTCGGCTCCCTCCACAATCATCGGCGCGATCGCAGTGGTGCAGTACATGATCCACCGAGGCTTGTAGCCTTTTTGGTAGGGCCAATCTCGGCGCCGCATGAGCTCATCTCTTGCCTCCTTGTCGGCGTCGGCTCTGCTCTGCTGCTTGGCCTTGGGAGCCGTACTGGTCGGGGTGGAACCGCACGGACCTCCTTGTTCTTGTGGCTGGTCTTGGACTGGGACAGGCTGCTTCGGTGCTGGCTTTGATGCGAGCTGCGGCTGGGGTGCCTGCTGCGGTGCCGTCTTGCTTGCCTGGAAAGAGTAGCGCGGAGGCATAGCACAGGCATAGCACGCGCAATACGGAGCATAGCACGCGCGACGAGATGCATAGCACGTGCAATGACAACGATAGCGCGCGCTGCATTACCTTTTCTGCTTTCTCCTTCTCTGCTTTCTTCCGTCTCTTCTCCTCCTCTTCCTTCTCCTTCTTCTTCCTCCTCTCTTCCTCTTCCCTCTCCTTCTTCTTCCTCTTTTCCTCCTCTTCCTTCTCCTTCTTCTTCCTCTTTTCCTCCTCTTCCTTCTTCTTCTTCTTTGCTTCGTCCTCTTTCTTCCTGGCCTGTTCCGCTTGACGTTGGACTCTGTGTGCCGCCTGTGCCAGCAGCTGCTGGTCGGCAGTCTTCTGCGCAAGGACCTTTCCAGGCGGGTGGGGGGGCTTAGCGGTGTGGGAGGCGGGGATGGCTGGTGGTAGGTGGCTGGTGGCTGCTGGCTCCTCGGTACGCTTCTTCTTGGGCCTTTGGACTGTCACGGATTCCGTCTCCGCCACGGCAAAGGCGTCGGCCCAGTCCATCTCCAGCTCCTCCAGCTGCCGCTTAGCCCGGGCCAGCACCGGGGAAGGGCCTTGCTCCTTCCGTCTGACAAGCCAGTCGGCCGCATGCTTGGACTGCCCGGCAATGTCCGCGGGCACGCTGATCATCAACGGCCCTCTGCGGGATCCCAGGCACAGAAGCTGCTCGAAGCTGAGAAAGATGTCCTTGAATTATGCCCTAGATATTTTGATGTATTCCTGCAGGTTTTGTAGTTGAAAACCCAAACCAAAGCAGCAAGTAGAGCAAGAACAGGATGTGGATCGAATCAATGATTGGTTTTGGAATCCAGTGTAACACAGAAGGGCTGCAAATAGACAAAGCAGGTTTATACACATAGATTCAATCACAAATGGATAATACAAAAGATTTTATAAGAAAATTGGTCTGACTCTTGCCTCAGAGGTTGCATTAGGCACTTCATGTGCACTCTTTTGGGTGAAATGGTGCTGGTTAGGAATGTGGGGCATAGATGTCAGGACCACACAGAAAATGACTTGGCCAAGCAACTGAATTCAGAAACAGTTACAAAGTAGGACCACAATAAGTGGTAGAAACAATTGAGTATAGGGGTCTTGGGGTGGGAGACCACTAGGCTTAACCTCCAAGGCCTTAAGCATGAAATGCCTGTTTTATTTCGGTATATCCTCCATGAAGGAAGGTACCTCCGCTCAGTTGAGTGGTAGGGGTGAACTTCATGGGGGGCTAGGGTCACAACCCTAGTTACTTTGAGAAAGTGTACTTTAGGCAACAAAAGAGAGATAAAAACACTTAAGTTTGTCTTAGCATCAACAAAAAGGGTTTTAAGGGGGGCTTAGCCTGGATCAAGCCCTCCAAGAAAAACATGGCAGTGACTTTTTCTTACTCCCCCCTGGAGTACTAGTTAGCTAAGCTAGTAGGACCAAGGAAAAAGGCTCAAATATTCCCAAAATTACCCAGAAAATGCATTAAACTTACCAAAAACGTCCTCATCACTTCATAGAAGCCTATCACACTGTAGGTACCCTTGAAAAACAGTGTAATGTATTGTGAATGATGTCCCTTTGATGGGGCATTCCTCAAAAGTCGCCGGCGTGCGACGAAAACTTTTGGAAAAAGTTTGGGGGTAGTGGGGTTTGAAGCCAGGACTCCCTCCCTAGAGCACATATGCTTGCCCACTAGGGTACAGTCGAACGCTCTAATGCGGACGGCTATCGCTGTATAAACAGCGTTTTAGTATACGTCCTGACCAAGGGCCAGGGCAAAGCAATACTCCCAATGGAGGACACAAACCTCCAGGAGCTGGAAAAAATAGAAAATGTAACCAGCAGGGAGTGATTCCTGCGGTTTAGCGGAAGGGGTTGCGATTTAGCAAGTGAAATCGTTAAAAATCGACGAAACCACGCGGGAAATCGTCATTTTTACACATAACTCCAAGTCGCAGACAAGCGCAAAGGAAGCGGACTCCAAGAAAAGGGTTGCGCAAGCGTAAACGGCTTTTGAAAAAGAAGGTATGAGCCGTAGTTTTTGAAGTTCTAAAGGAAATTTCTGCACAGTTGCATCAAAATTTGTACAAACTTCAGAGACAAGTATTCAAATTCAACCCGCATCACAGAGCACGTCAACAACCCACCTCTCAGGTATGTCAGTGTCATCTCACACTCACGCATTGCGTTCGTGTTGGTTGTCTCGTCAAAACGTTAGGGTTGTCAACGCTGTGTTCGTTGGGGGGTCGGGTGTTCCTCACTCGTGCTCTGCACAGGTCAAAACAGGAATGAAAGGTATGCGATGCAAATGGAGCGCGTAGCGCGCACGTAGGGTTAGAATATGCGCTGTGCTCGCGATGCATGTGCCTAATCGAGGCATTCACACACTGTGACGCTTTACCTGTACCCCAAATTCACCCTTGTTTTCTTCTTCACAGGTAAGTAAAGAAAGCGTTTGTTCGTGTGTGTGGCCGTGGCGTTAAAGTAGGGTTGCTTAAAACGCGTAGGCTTGTTTTGTGTTCCCTTCATTCGGCATTCACACGATCCATGGTGAGTAAGGTAGGTCAGCCCAGGAGGAGCTCACCTCCTGGTTGAGTCAGAGTGGAATTTGTTTCGCCTCCCTTCCCTGCGTGCACATGATGCATTAAAGGGTAGGCCACGCAAATTGCGCACGGTAAACCTTGTTTAGGTTACCCAGAGGCTCCTCGGTAAGTCCTTTAGGAGAACCTGAGGAGTCTCTTAACTCTTGCTTGCTTGACAGGGGAGCTGATCCGTCAGCGTGTTTGCGGACAGTGTATTATAGGTCACACTGAGAAGGGTATAATACCTGGAGTGTGGCTTGGTTCCTCCGCCGCAAACACCCCTTCATTTGCCTCTGTTGTACAGGTGGGAGAGGTTAAGGGTGATTGGTGCACGCAGCAGCTGCCTTCGGCGGCTATCCATTTTTCTGCCCCAGCAAAACAGGGGCGCTGATCACAAATCAAATGACTGTGCCTCAGCCAGGACTGGCGAGGGCAGTTCGACTTCAACGACAGTTGCGCTGTGCACGCAACGAGAGCACCCCTTCCCTCCAAGCCCTAGCAGGGGAAACGCGTTGTGGCGTCCCCTGTTAGGCCACAGCTGCTTAGGAGCGCTGTGTTCTCTTGCCTTCTTCACAGGAGGGCCATTAGGGCCTGAGTGATCTTTGACTGCAGCACCCAGTAGCGTGTGTAGGGGTTAGGGTCAGCAGGCCTGGCAGGAGTTGAGTGCAAGTGATGAGTGCTCACCCTGCCTTCGAAGGCCGGTGCTGGCGTTAGTGAGTATAGTGTAGTGGTATCTCCTGTCCCGCGTGCTTTTACTCGTGGGCAGGGGAGTGCGTTAGCTTTTGGCCTGTAGCAAAAATGGGCGTTTTGTATGCCCTTAGCACACTTGGCCACCCCTCCCCTCTAGTAGGTAGGGCTTTTGCCGTCTTACCCCAAGGATAGGCGCCAGCACAGAAATTGGGCGCCATAGGAGTGGTAATAGTACCTGATTAGGACCTTCGGTCCGACGTCAGCGAAGCCCGGTCTCCGGGAGCCACGCTGGGGAGAGAAGTGAGACACACACAGACATACGTAGCACACATAGGGGTATGGTAAACCCTGTAAGGAAGGGTAGAACCCCATGGATCTGGACCAGTCAGGGGTCCTAACTGTGGGCTCGCTTGTCCCCAAGGAGGGAAGACACACCTTGCCTCATAACACCTTGCTTGTCATTCCCCCCTGGTGTTGTAAGCCACCGTTCTTCGTTGGCTCTCCAAGGTCATTACATTAGGGCAGTACCCATGCAACACATGGTCAACAAGGCACACACTCGCTGGGTGGCTGCAATCCTGATAAGCGGCCACCTGGCTCACGCTGGAAACCATAGGCATGGGTCTGCAGGGCACAGACAGGGTCAGTGCAGTGCTCAGTAAGCACAGGCATGTCTGCAGAAGAGTGCTCACTGCACCTGTCAGTAGACTGACACAGAGAGATTAGTTTCGCTTCTTACGCTGGGACATAGTCTCAGCACGGGTTAGGAGCTGCCCCTCGTTGTTCTCAACGAGGTACGTGCGGAAGATGGGGTTGATACTCCCATCTGGTTGTATGAAGGCTGACATAGGTTCCCAGGTCGCCTCAGACAACCCATAGCCATCCCACAGGGTAAGGAATTTCCAGCCCTGTTTATACTCGTGGCGAGCAATACCTGCAACCACGTAGTAACCATCGACTGCCATCTCATCGGCAGTCATTTCTTCGAGTTCGTCTGCCTCCTCTGGACTGGCAGCGTTCTCTAGGTCTATACGTTCAATTTCACTGTCGCTGAGGCGCCACTCATCCCAAGACAAGTCGTCAGGGGAGTGATAGTGCCTCAACTGCTTAGGCGCACACAGCAGTTCACCACCTAGACGTGGACTGCACCTGACATGGATCCTGGATCCATCTATCCTGATGATACGATAGGGTCCAAAGTAAGGGTCCTGTAGGCAGTTACGTGGCCAGGAGGGTAGGCGTGAATGGTGTACCAAAACAAGGTCACCAACCTTGAAGCTGGCAGGTCGCCGTAGGCGGTTCCGTCGGCTCTGTTCACGGTCACGAATGTGTCTCAGGTTAGTACCAGCCTGGTTAGCCAGAGACTGCTTGTGTTCCAGCCAATCTCCCACAGGGCTCTTGAAGTACTCGGGAAAGGGGGTTTTGAAGAACCAAGCAGGTCGTCCTCCATGGAACAGTTCGTGGGGGGTGAAACCCGTAGAAGAGCTCCGCTGTGAGTTCATGGACAGCACTGCCCAGGGCACTAGGCGTACCCAGTCCTTGGTGCGCTCCTGTTTCATCAGGATTCTTAAGTTTTGCTCCACCACACGGTTCTGTCTCTCACAGAGAGGGTTAGACGTGTGGGTATAGGGCACACCTGTGGTTACCTCCACGTTGAGGGCATTTAGCACTCGTTTGTACCACCCAGTGTCACTGCGGATGCGTACATCTTCATCAGAGTGCACCTGCTTAGGTGCTCCATAGGGTTCGAACCATTGTTCGACCAACATTTTCACAGTCTGCTCACCTGTGATTTTCTTATTGCAAGGGAACACACGGGTGAAGCGAGATAGACCACAGGTGACCACGAGGCAACTATCATAGCCGCCAAAGCGTGGTAGGCCGTGGATGTAATCCACGTAGAGAAGAGAGTTAGCACAATAGGGTATGGGTAAGCTGGAGATCAGGCCCCTATCCCTACTGTCGCTCTGCTTGCTGGCATGACAGCCACAAGCATCCACAATGGTCTGCATACGCGACCTCAGTTCAGTCAGGGTTAGACTAGAGTAGAAACACTCACGGAAGAAGTCCACTGAGCGATTAGCGCCAGTGTGACCAGAACTGAGATGGGGCCACTGTAGGCACCCATCCAGTCGTGCCTCAGGCACCACAATTCGGTCCTCGTAGAAGAGGTACTGACTGTTTTTATACCACTGGTGCCCGTCAATGCCACGGGGTTCGAGACCAGTGCTGAGGGTTTGGAGAATTTCTTCATACTCTGACTGATAGTCGGTTAGACTCCAACCCTCCAGGATTCCAGCAGTGCGCATGGACAGGTCAAGCTGGACATCCATACGCTGGAAAGCCTCTTTGGCGAGCGCCTCAGAGCTCTCACCAATGAGCGCATCGAAGTTGTTGCGCGATATATAGTCAGACAGTTCATTCTTAATCCCGGGGATATGATGCACTGTCAGCCTGAACTGGCTCAGGTAAGTCCACCACCGTTTTAGCTTTGCTTTTTCTGGTGGTGGGCCCTTCTGAAAAGACTTCACAGGCTCCTGGTCACATAGCCAGACAATAGGGTTAGATCCCAGGAGTCGGGATTGTGACGATAGCACCAACATACCGGCCAGGAGTTCCTGGTCATAGGTGCTGTAGTTGGAACGCGCTTGGTTCCATTTCCAATTCCAGTGTCCTAGTAGTACCAGTCGCCACTCACTGGTAGGATAGTCATGTTTCAACGAACCATCACGGTTCAGTCCAGTAGTACGATAATGGCAGTGGGTTAGTTCAGCGGGGTCAAGCTCCTGCCATTGGTAGATCGTACCACCCCCCCCTACATCACTGGCATCAGTGATCAGGACTATCTCGCCCTCAGGGCGGGGCACTCCCAGGCAGTTGGAGGAGGCAATCTTCTTCTTCAACTCCTGGAAACACTCTTCCTCTCTGGAGGTCCACCTCCAGGGAGTAGTTTTCTTGATCAGGTCAGTGAGGGGTGCAGAGGAGTAAGTAAAATTGTGGATGTGACGCCGATAGGAATTACAGGCGCCCACAAAACTCCTCACATCGTGTAGACCCTTCTTAGGGTCATCGCGAATCTGCATGTCCTGTAGGGGCTGCATCTTAGACGCGGCTGGTTTCCACCAGCCATACCCCACGTCGAAACCCAAATACTCCATCTCCTCTTTCACAAACTCACATTTTTCGAATTTGATTCGGAGATGGTTTTCTTGACAGACAATGAAAAATTCACGGAGGAGAAGGAAGTGGTCCTCTTTGGTATTAGTACCCAAACTCACGTCGTCGATGTGAGCCTCCATTTCTGCACCCCGAGAAATCAACTCTTGTACTAGAGGCCTGCGCCTCAGTATGTATAAAATTTTGTTCATAAGCTCCTGGAAGAACGCTGGGGCATTAGCCACCCCGAAAGGCATAACCTTCCACTTGAAAACACGACCCTTAGGGGTTATAAAGGCCAACAGCTCCTGAGCTGCGGCGGTTAGGTCCACCTGCCAGAAACCAGAGCGTTTGTCCATTTTGGTCTTATACCTGCATTTGGCAATACGCTCCAGGGTGTTTTCCATGTTAGGAATACTCCCTGAGTGGTTCTGGGTTTTCTTGTTGACCTCACCATAGTCTACAACAAGACGTAGGGCAGTCGACCCTGGTTTAGCAACAAGGAAACAGGGACTGCAGTGATGGGGATAGTCCCCGTGTTTATACTCTTCAACGAGGCCAGCATCAATGCATTCTTGGATCTGGCGCTCGATTTCTTCAACCTGTTCCTGTGGAGCGGGATAGGGACGACGCCTCACTCGCGTCTTTTCCAATTCTGGTTTCAATTTCAGGTCCATCTGGACCAGTTTTTTACAAGAAAGGGGAGGCGGCAAGGCGCCGAACACCTCCTCATAGGTTATCAGCAGTTTCTTCAGGCGGGGGTCAAGGTTAAGACTCTCGAGTTTCTGAAGGAAATCCTCCTCAGCATTAAGGTTGCTCTTTCCATGTTCTTTCTTTTTCTGCCGATCAGCAGTTTCGGCAGGCACAGTACCATCGTCCCACTCAGGGGGACATTGCTGCCCATAGTGTAGAGAATACACTAGAGGTATCTCAGGATCAGGCAGCGTATTGGACTCATCGTCCTCCTCAGACCAGATGGAGGATTTCCAGGTCTGTCTGAGGTATTGCAGCCGCTCTTGGCGCTCAATACCTTCGGCCTTCAGGTACAACAGCCGCCGGAGTTCTTGAGTGTCATGCTCAGACAATGGCATGTTATTAGCAGCAGGCCGCGCCAGAGCATCAGCACTCCGGGCCAGGGTTCACCTGTGTGCACAGGCTGCATGTGTAGCACTGGCTTCCCAACAGGGGAAGCGGGTTCAGAGGTTGACTCTAGATCTACCTCCTCTAGCAACAGCTGGGCTAGGAAAGCACTATGTTTTAGGTCAACACAGCTGGGATCAACAGAGGGAATAGTGCTGGCGATCTCAGACAGTTGGTCGTCAGCATCCTCTTTTACAGCTGCAGGTTCCGGATAGTCATCAGGAGACTCACACCCTGTAAGTGTGGCAGATAGGTGCTCAGGAGATCGATTTTTGAGATCATAAAGGGTCAGGCCACGATTTTCGGCCATGACCTCTTTTAGTAGCACCTGGTCTAGGTCACACAGGGGTACAGGATTGAGAGATCCATCGACGATGGACAGGAAACTGGCCCACTCAGGGGCCTGCATAGCTGTGTCTGAGTCCTCAGGCACATAGATGGGGCCGTCGGGGAGTTGCACTCTTCCCACGGTCATTCGATCTAGCATACGGCGCCAGTAAGCATGTTCACCAGAGCAACCCCAGTCAGGGGTGCACATAACAACCCTTCCTCCCTCATAAGCGATTTTGGTTAGAACCTTCGCGAGCAGGGAGAAGGGAGGGTTAGCATACGCTAGGCCCATTGCTTTCCAGAAGAAACGGAAAGTATTGTTCAGTTGTTTCGAGTAGTACAACTGCATGATGTGCTGTTGTTGGCTCGCAAACAATCCCACCTGGATCTCATCCAGGTTTACCTGAAGGGCCGCCAGTCCATTTTCAAGAACGTGACGGGCCAATTGGTAGTTTTCAGTACGATCGTTAGTCTTGGATGCGTAGCGCAGCCCAGACTCTTTTCGTCCTGACAGCTCCAAAGGTATGGAGTATAGCCCACTGCCAAAGTCGCAGTGCAAAGAATAGGGACGCTGTAGGGACAGCATTTTTACCTGGGGGTTTCTTCGTAGAAAGTCGGTGCCAATGACGATGTCAGAGGCGTCAGTGTCCAACACTCTGCAGTGTTGGGTCACGGTTTCATCGCCCAGACATATAGTCACATCGACCCCCCCCAAGGAATGGATGGTACGCCCATCCCCTACTCTTATGGCCACGGTCTTAGTTTTCTTGAAAGTTTTAAGCAGGCGCCGGGCCACTATGGAAAGTGTTGCACCGGTATCAAGCACCGCTCGAAAAACCTGATCCCCGATTTTCACGAGGATCCAGAAAACCAAGTCCTCCTCTTCGGAGCCGCCCCCCTATTTCTCATCAGGGAACTTCACATCCACCCCTGCAGCCATGAGGGACTTGGCCATCCAGGCCAAGCGCCTCTTCTTGGAATTTTTCCCCTCAGGGGTAGCGTTATCCCCTTGGGGGCGTTTCTTGGGGTCACCAGCGGCAGGAGCGGGTGTAGCAGCAGGAGTGGGTGTAGCAACGGGCGCTGATGAGCGCCTCTGGGGGTTAGGGGGTCCAGTTTTGCCACCCCCCTTGCCACCTCCTTTACCACCTTTATCCCCATTCGGGGGATTTCTGGCGGGCGTCTGGGTCTTCCGGCGTTCCGCCTCCTGACGCTTGAGTTTGTCACTCTCGCGTTTCTTGATGTGGCATTCGTCCTCGTAGTGACGACGTTTGCCACAGTAACCACAGGTGATGGTACACCTGAAATCTTGATGGGTCACAGTTTTCCCATCTTTGGTATGCTGCTGACGTTTCATCTGCAGCATACAACCACTGCGGAGATCGCAGTCAGAGGCATGACAAGGTCCCCCCTTGTCATTGACAGGTCTGCAGTAGAACAGGGGGGGTGTACCTGCATCAGGTTTAACCTCGTTCATGGCACGTAGGTTGCCCCTCCCTTTACCACCTCCCTGGTTGGTGTTAGTGGGATTTTTATGCCCCTTCCCTTCGCCACGTTCGGGGGTAGGGGTACCACCTCGTCCCAAATGCTTCTTGAGGAATTTCTCCATGTGGGAGTCATTCTCTCTCTGAGGAGCCAGCTCAATCAAGAGATCCACCAGTTCATCGTACGAGTGGGTCCTGCTCTTCCTCTCAGAGGTGGAGCGGCAATCATCCCACGTACGCTGGGGGATCTTACTCATGAGCCAAAGGTGGGGCTCAGTGGCTCCGTAGGAGCCCACGTTCATCCTCGAAAACAAGTACTCCAAGTCGCACACATACTCAGAAATTCGCGCAGCGGATGGAAACTCCGGGAGCATAGGTAGCTCCTCGATGTGTGTGCGTACGCTGAGGTCAGTCTCATAGACTGGGAATGTTTTCTCTAACCTCAGGAGTACCTCTGCCCAGGTAGAACAGGTTTTCACAATCTGTTTCACCTGTTTTTGCAAAAATTTCTTTTTGCATGAGCGCTTTAGCAGTGAACATTTGGTGGCCACATCCACATGGGATTGGCCAGTCAACAAAAGGAACTCTGCAAATTCTTCTGCCCATTCGGACAGATTTTTGGGGTCGAACTCCGGCAGTTCCAGCTGGATGTTCGCCTGGGCAATTGGTCTGCCCGTCTTCCCACCCCCCGGAGTTAGGCCTGAAGGCGACACGCCGGCAAGAGGGGCCAGGGCTGACAGCCCTCTTCTCTCACTCTCGGTGACAGGCACGTCCTGTAGATCAGCCATAGGCACTGTCCTGGCACGGGGGTGAAAGGGGCTGGGGCAGGTGACCTTAGGCAACAGCCTTGAGACCCTTGATCTCTTGAGATCTTCGGCCAGGGTACTCAGTCCTGGAGAGAGAGAGGGCAACTCTGGCTTGGGTAAGGGTTCTGCAATACCCAGTTTAGCCTTAATGGCCTCCGATAGGGACGTCACATCTGGATCTTCTGATCCTGAAAGGAGTTTGGCCAACAACTCGGCCGTATGATCCAGGGCACCGTAGGTTGGCCTTGGATGATGTTGTTCTTCGACTCAAGTCAGGCCCACTTCGGGAGCCCTTGGGGTTGGACAACATGGATACTCAGGTCTTGGTCGTCTTGGCAGGGATGCAGTCTCGGCTGTGTCGGACGGCGGAACAGAGTGAGCGTAGGACCCTAGGTCTGTACGTGGTCTGGATCCATGTACAGCCAATGGCTCCTCTCCATCTTCCCCACGATTGGATTTGTAGTACTCCTTATGTAGGATGTACTCATCCATCTTCTTCCTCAGTTCCTCATACTCCTCAGGTCCTTCAATCGCTTTTGAGGATGAAGCCGGACAGTTGGATCTGGATACTGAGGCAGCTACACTTCTGTGGAGGTGACTGAAGCTGTCTCCACCGTGTGCTGCTAAGGCCTCGGTGGTAAGGCCTTTATTTTCTTCCGCCCTTCTGCATTCTGGATCTCCTTGGGACCCAGATGCGCCACTGAGATGATGTGGAGCTCGGTAAGGTGGTTCATTCATTGGGTGGGCCATGCTGCCCATTTGCACTTGGACAGTTCTGATGGGCCAGGTCCTGACGCTTGGCGTGGACATGATGAACTTGTTGTTGAGCTTTTGTGCTGCACTTCTTCTCAGGGTCGGTTCAAAAGGTCACAAGGGTCTGTCTCTGCTACCGGAAAGATGTCCTTGAATTATGCCCTAGATATTTTGATGTATTCCTGCAGGTTTTGTAGTTGAAAACCCAAACCAAAGCAGCAAGTAGAGCAAGAACAAGATGTGGATCGAATCAATGATTGGTTTTGGAATCCAGTGTAACACAGAAGGGCTGCAGATAGACAAAGCAGGTTTATACACATAGATTCAATCAGAAATGGATAATACAAAAGATTTGATATGAAAATTGGTCTGACTCTTGCCTCAGAGGTTGCATTAGGCACTTCATGTGCACTCTTTTGGGTGAAATGGTGCTGGTTAGGAATGTGGGGCATAGATGTCAGGACCACACAGAAAATGACTTGGCCAAGCAACTGAATTCAGAAACAGTTACAAAGTAGGACCACAATAAGTGGTAGAAACAATTGAGTATAGGGGTCTTGGGGTGGGAGACCACTAGGCTTAACCTCCAAGGCCTAAAGCATGAAATGCATGTTTTATTTCGGTATATCCTCCATGAAGGAAGGTACCTCCGCTCAGTTGAGTGGTAGGGGTGAACTTCATGGGGGGGTAGGGTCACAACCCTAGTTACTTTGAGAAAGTGTACTTTAGGCAACAAAAGAGTGATAAAAACACTTAAGTTTGTCTTAGCATCAACAAAAAGGGTTTTAAGGGGGGCTTAGCCTGGATCAAGCCCTCCAAGAAAGACATGGCAGTGACTTTTTCTTACTAGCTGCCCACCTACGTGACAATGGGACAGAAGGTAGGGCCGTAGCGCGCGCAAACATTCAAATCGCGCGGGCTACAACAAATGAAGCTCGCGCAACAATGCTGTTCTGGGCTGCCGACTTGCTGGGCCGCAGCCTGCACTTGCTGCTGTTGCATTTGCTGCTGCTGCTGCACTGGCAGTGGGCCGAAGAGCACTTGCTGCACTTGGCCCACTGGAAGACTGCCGCACACTGGGGAGCCCAAGGTGGGCGACCCACCGGGGAACAGCAAGGGAGACGGCTGCTGTGAGGCACCTCGTAACGGGGACTGCGGCGCGGGCCACAGAGGCTGAGTTGGGGAGAACTGGGTTAGCTGCCGGGACAGCATCTGCGGAAAACAGGACAAAGCACGCGCAACGAGGACGTGCGTAGTGCGCACAACGAGACAACTAGCACGCACAACAAGAGCGTAGCACGCGCAACGGAAACAGTAGTGCGCACGGCAAGTACCTGTGGCTGCATTCTCCACGGCGTCGTCGACGGCTGCTGCAGTCCCGGTTGTACAGCTGCATGTCGCGGTGGTTGCGGTGTCGCACCTGCTCCTGTGGCCCCTGCAGCAGTTGTTGGCGGTGCTGCAGGAGGCGGATACCCCCAGCCCACGGGCTGCATGGGCAAGAGGGTTACATTAAAATACCCCTGTTCCAGCAATAATACAAAAAGGAAAATGCACTAACAAAAAAATCGAAAGCACCAAAAAAAACGGACGAAAAGGAACAAATCAATGCATTCCAAATCGGAGGCACATTTGAAGTGCGTAGTCATAGCACGCTACTTCCGATTATATATCGCGATTTCAAGGGATCCGGCGCTTGAAAACAGCATAGCGCGCGCGATAGTGATCATTGCGCGCACTAAATAGCATGTAGCGCGCGCTAAAAAACAAATAGCGCGCGCTACCACAGTTCCTCATCCGCAAAATATGCCCGAACCTCGTCAGCCAATTTTTGTGCATTGCACAGGTTGCTGCTAAAGTTCCCAATCCTACCTTGGTACTTCAAAGTACAGGAACAGACGCTGATTAACCTGCGTGAGCATCTTAATGCGGCGCGACACCAGGGTTCCTGCCCCCCCACCTCTATCACAAAAGGAGGACCAAATGTCCTTCAGCACCCTGTTGCTCCCTTCCAAAAGATCACCCGAAAACATTCCTAGGCCATAGGGCCTTATGGCCTGAATAGTGACTGTTGCATCGTGCAACATCCAGTTAATATAAGGTGATCTTATTGCTGGACAAACCCACCTCTGGAAAGCCTCGGCAACCTCTGGAGCCTGCAATGCACCCTCTTCAAACATTGTGCCATACATGTCCTCCAGTAGTATGTACATGGCAACCACTGCTGTGTGCGAAAAGACTGTGACCCCATCTGTGTGCACGGCAACCTGTAAATCTTGCCTACTTGCAAGCTGGTTCCATTCTGTGGCGAAACTAGCATAGGAGGGGAGAGAAAAAAGGTGTGTGGGGACCTTACTTCTCGTCCAAGTAATCAAATCTTTGTACCTGAGGAAAATAGCGTGCGCAACATGGGGACGTAGCGCGCGTAGAAGTCAACGAAGCGCGTGCTATGACCGGAAGTGCGCGCAATGTCACATGCAAAGCGCGCGCAATAATACCTTCTTCTTGGAATCTTCAGGAGCAGGACCAAGTCCACCACCGACAGGGGTGTGACGGCGTTGGCAGCCTCGGTCCTGCGACGCTTCTTCTCTGCTTCAGACACGGGGACCCTTTTTTCCAACTTGGCCCACAAAGACCGTTGGACGGCAGACCCTGAGCAAAAAAACTCAACTAGGTCCGCCAAAAGGTCCTCGTTCTTCCACGGGGACCACCCATAGTGGGGGCCCAAAATGTTTGCATTCTTCGCTGACATTGACAGCGTCACATGCGGTGCCGGAAGCATCTGAAACTTTAGAAAAATAGGCGTTTTTGCCCTGCTTATTAGGACATGGGGTTACAAACCCAAGACCCCGAGCCATAGCGCGCGCTATGCTGCGCGCTATAGTTTTGTAGTGCGCACTGAGCCATCGCGCGGCAATACCCTGTAGCGCGCACGCAGGGTAGGATTGAGGATGTCGAATCTTCCATTGATTTGATGTTGTCATATGCATCTACTGCATAGCAACAATAAACACCACCACTCTTGATGTAGCTTACGAACACGAAAACAATATGTTGCTTCTCGTTTTGCAGTTAGAGGCATTTTCTTCATACCCGTGTGTTTCGCCCATCGCAACGTCCCGACTTCAGGTGCCGAATATGACAAATGCAAGCCACCATCTTTTCTTCCTTCTCACGGCCTCCTATTTCAAACCCTACCATGTTCAATTGATTTTGGCTGAGGAGTTGGTGCGTGTTTGCCTGTTGGAGTAGTTGATTGAAGAGCACTGTTCTCACTTTCAAGGTTGTCATGCATTCAACCTTTGATTCCAACTGCGATTCTTTCATTGAGGTATGTCCTTGTGTTAATTAAGCACAACAATCACGGGGAACAAATTGCCTTGCCTCAGAACATGCAAATGTCTCATGGTAGAAATTGGGAAATGGGGTTTGACTCTTTTTGCATTTTTATTCTGCTTGTTTTGTTTTTTTGCCTCAATTTTTTTTTTCTACCAGCTGTAGGTGACACCGCCCGGCAGTGCGGGGCAAGCTAGTTTTGATCCAAACATTAGGTAGTGGAGGGGGTGGCGGTGGAGGGTGATGATCCAATAGTGATCCATGGATCATTTGTGGACCATTTTTTTTAAGTTTCTCCAATTGTATGCCTGCGTTGCACTTCCAACTATGCATACATGCTCTTGTGGATCAATTTTGTGTGCCTTGTTGAAACATAGAACAAATGTTTTGTCAAATTAAATAAATTGTTGGATCATTTTACTTCTTATTTGCATGTCACACTCAGTCACAAGTCTAAGGTGCGCCCTAGGCAATTAATTTTTATTATGAAAACGGGCTATTAACCCTTTTACAACCTGTTTTTTTTCAAAGAAACGGGTTAATAGCCTGTTATTGCTAGCCCGTTTTATTTGGATGAAAAACGGGGTAACTAGACCGACGTTAGGTTACAGGGACAATTGTGCAAACCTCCCGGCGACCGGTGCAGGTTCCCGTTGACACAGGTGATCAGCTTTGTCTTTGCTTTGTGCCGTCCAATTCCCTTGACAACATTGAGGAGAGGCAAGGCAAAAGAAAGTACATGATGTGAAATGTTGGACAACGTGATAAAAAACCCTACCGCTGCCATGGGGAAAAACGTCTCTACTGTACATACACTATTTTCCAGGATAGTTTCAAGTGGTCACCTTTGATTAGCATTTATGATAATATAGTATAATAATTAGTTTTGTTTGTTTGTCCTCCGAATTCGAGTGTACATGAGTCTACAATTATGATTGTGATTTACTCCCAATCAACAAGGGCCATGGAGCCATCTTTGGCACCCTCACCCATGCAAACTTCATGGTAGGGTGCATTACACATCACACAAAAGACACAGTGCTACCGTCGCACGCTGATCTCACGGGAGCACTTATGACAAATGAAATTGGATGCCACTTGCTTCGCATGGACCAAGAGGTGCCAGGCAGGGAACATTTTCGGGGGTAGCCAAAGGAATATGTCTCATGGACACAACACAACACAACACAACACAATGCAACACAACACAACACAACACACACCGGTGGAGGCTCCTTTTCCCTGCTCACGTGGCCAATTTGAGCCATGCAAAGCTTAGTGTAACCTCCTCCGGGTTGCTCTCTTGACTTGCGAGAAGTGACTCTAGTGAGTTGGTGTGGGGCTATGAGGAGTGGCCCTTGACACAGATGTCCTTGAAGCGCTCTTTAGAAGACAGTCACCAAGAGTATAGGAATGCTGCTTGGGCTGCTCCTCCCACCGCTGCTAATGCTCCCATTTCCCAAGATCTGTGGGATATGCCAATGCCGTTCAAAAAAGTGCGGCAACCAAAGTGTCCGCCTTCGGTTAGGCCAACTCACAAGAGCACGCTCAGCACCAACCACAACTCCTCAGCCAAAATTCCAGTGAACATGGGAAGCTGAGTGCAAATCGCAGTCGGATGTAAGGACAGTGGTATGGACAGGACATCATGTCACGAACCACACCAAAATGTATTACAACCACGGTTTTTGAGTGTGCTGAGACCATTTAAAATGTTGGGTACCTCTAAAAAACATGTTTTTCATGTGAAATGGAAAACGTTCCCACATGTTCCCCCGACATGTTGCCTAATGTTATTTGGATGGATGAGTGCATGTTTGTATATTGATTGAACAACAATAAAGGCGATGCTCAATACGCAAGGACACCGTGTGTCCTGCACATTCTCGCACAGAAACCGCGTTGTTGTCTTTCTTTCTCTTGTTGACGTCCTAGTTCACGCCGGAGGAAGACAGCCCCCACCAGTCGAAGTGTGAGTTTGTTTGAGCATCAAGCGATCAATTTTACATATGTTCCGGTAAGTCCGGGTGATAGACCCGGGAACTCAGACTTAGAAACCGAGTGTATAACCCGGAACTCGGGCCGAGTCCGGTTTATGTAACCCGGAACTCTTCGAGTTCCGCGTTACCCGGCTCATATGTAGTGTAGTGTTGTGTTGTGTTGTGTTGTGTTGTGTTCTATTGCGAGAACAAGTGTTGTTGTGCATGAAGAATTTTGTCACCAATTAACAGTTTGCTCATTACTTGTTTGCTATGTTCTTTGTATTTTTTCACTTTACTTTAGCATGCACTACTTATGAGCGATGTGCCCAATGTTGGTTGGGAAGTTCACCTTCTTCCATGCAATTTGGAAGATTTTGAGGGACCATCTCATTGGGTGCAAGCCGCGGGCGGAGCAAATTTTGTTGTTCCCAAAGGGGGTTTCCATGCAAATGTGCTTGAATATGTCTATTTGAAGTACATGGATGGATGGTTTGCCCCAACAAGTCGCAGCCAATGGCACATGGAATGATTGACGCGCAGCCATTTGTGGGTTGCTTGCGCTTACTTTAAACCAATACCCAAAGCAAGGGCAATTTGATAATTTGGCACCACGGCATGAGATGGGTCGTAATGGCGATAGGACTATGCGTCACAAACTACCACTGCAACTGCCACCCCACTGACGATCCAGTGCCAAGATTGACTAAAAGTCCATGTTTGCATCCAACACCTGAACCCCCAAAGCCAACCGGAGAGGCCACCCTCCACAGCAATAGCAGCCACCTTGCCACCCCCCAAAGCAGCTCCCCGCACCCTTGTGCAAGCAAGCCTGCCTTTCCGATTGCCCGGCTTTCGTGATGCGGAGGGGGGCAAGGGAAGGTTCCGTGGCTCCCCGGAGGGGCGTTTTTATACGCCCTCGGATTGGGGAGAAGAGATGTCTTATTTGGATGCCCTCCCGCAAAATGCCGAGGATCCGTTGCAAGCAAAACCTGGACCGTATCGGCAGAGGCGGTGATCTAGCATACTTCCACAAAATCACATTCACAGAAGTGATGCAATTTGTCAAATTCGACCTAGAGGTGAATGACATATTTTTGCTCGCACCTACTCCGTTGTGTCGCAATGGGCGGGTGGGATGCAGCGTTCTAGGGCGTGGTGCGGAACCCCCCCAATTTTGGGTGTTGTTAATATGGTTGGAACCCGGAATTTCACATGTTACATGGGTGCACTATGATGCAACAATGTGCCTTCCATGTTTTGTTTGCTCGATATTGCCCGTTTTGCACTTTTTGCGATTTGATCTTTGTGTGCTCTAACTAGTTATCGCGGGGTTAGAACGGGGTTAGAGCACTAGTTATCGCGTGGGTTATCGCGCGATAACCTAGTTATCGCGGGGGTTATCGCGGGAGTTATCGCGCGATAACTAGTTATCGCGTGGGTTATCGCGTGGGTTATCGCGCTTCATTTTATGTTTCCCCTTTTCGCTTTAGCTCTCAAAGCCTTCGTATTCTTTGATAATGGCCCTTGCTGCTGCCCACGCTTGGTGCGAGCACCATCAAAAGCTCCTTGGGGTCCGTCGCCTTGGCGGTCCTGAGGGGTTTACGATGGGTGATGCCAATGTGAGGCGCCCTGTGGCGACCCGCTTTGAACATGGTGTGGACTTTGGACTCCTTGTCCATAAGTCCCCCTTCATGGCGGACGACCGAGACCCCCTGGTTCTCAGCAACTACATCTTCGAGTTGCTAGAGGTAAATCCAGGGGTTGCTGGATTTTTGATCCAGCTTCATCCGGACGATGTGGACGCGGTGGTGGAGTCCGTCACCGCCCATGCCGAGAAGGGTGCGGGGACGAAGACGACCCTCTATGTGGGTCAGGAGGAGGAGGAAGTGGAGGAAGTGGAGGAGGAGGAGGAGGATGCGGGGGGGGTGGGGGCTGGGGGGAGGAAGGAGAAGCCCCACAACCCTCTCATGATTAGTGTCCAGAAGGTAAGGATCCGACCGGGTAAGGGGAAGGGGCAGTCGGATGGTTGGTTCCCCCAACCCCTCACCCACAACACCCGCCGGGTCTGCACTGACGACCCCGAAAACAAGCTCCCCATGCACTCCCTTTGCCCCACAAGGGAGTGGGAGCGTGAGTGGTATGGGGTCACCACTCCCAACATTATTTCGGGGCAGGGGGTGATTCTTTTTCCATTTGGGGCAACACCCCCCCTTATTGGGGAGGCGGAGGAGGTGGTTGCCGCCGAGCCCTTGGGGGCCTTTAATAGGGACCCCAATGACCTTGTGCTCACGGTGGGGGGGAAGCTGGCCTGCTGAATCCCTCCTTGAGGGAAAAAAAGCGGCACACCCGTGTGTGCAAGGGTAGGGCGGTGGAGGGTTGGGCATGCACCGCCACCCCCCAAGCCCCGGTGTTGTTCAACACCAGGGCACTACACGCTCCATTGCCATGGGAGGGCGAGCGATGGAGCGTGATTTTTTATAGTGCGGGGGGGGTTCTGCACTGCACACCTGTGTGGCGGCAGCAGCTGCTGTCCATGGGTTTTAGGGTGCCCAATGCTTCCTCTAACCCCTCCAGCTAGTGTTATTTGTGATTCGATTATTGTTCACTATTTCTATTACTGTACTGTGTGGACTCTGAGGAGGGGCAACTAGCCCGGAACATGTCCATTTGACTGATTTGAATTTGTGATTGTGGCGCCATGTACCCTGTGCCTGCACATTGTTGACATCTCCAAGGTTTCCTGGGTGCAAAATCAACGTTTGTGAAGGTTTTAGGGTGCCCAACGCTTGCTCTACCACCACCAGTTAGTGCGCACTAACCCCTGCTCTAACTAGTTATCGCGGGGGTTATCGCGCTCTAACTGGGTGCTCTAACTAGTTATCGCGGGGGGTTATCGCGCTCTAACTAGTTATCGCGGGGGGTTATCGCGGGGGTTATCGCGCGATAACCTAGTTATCGCGGGGGTTATCGCGTGGGTTATCGCGTGTGTTTTTTGGGCCCTTGCTTCAAAACCCTCCCTCATTTCGCGTCCAGGTCCTCTTATTCTTCATGGACAATGCTGTCAATGAGGCCCTGCGGGCTCTCAACACAGCTAACCTGCGGCGGTACACCGATCTGCAGTGCCCCAAGGCCCGGCGGCGGCGTTTGAAGGCGGTTCAGCGGCTGGTGCGAGTTCTATTGGGTGACCCAGACGTCGTGTGTGGCACCAACACCAAAGGCGAAGTTTGTTTAAGTGGTGGGGCGTGCACTGCCCTGTCTGGCCCACTTGGCGGCCATCTTGCATTAACAGCTCAGGAGCATGAGGCCCTGAGCATGCTACGCATGGCATGCAGCATGCATCTCTCCCAACGGGCCCTTTTGCGAATGCCCCGCCGTTGCACACAACGGGACCTAAGGACCGTTCGGCAACGGATCATGCCCTACTTTCCCCAAGCCACCATTGTAAAGTCTACCACAGGCCGCAATAGGGCAGCTGCCCATGTGCCTTTGCAATCAATTGTGCAAAATGCAATATCTATGGCCCGAGTTATTGGGAAACCCCCCCCTAGTGGCGTTGCCATTATTGTTATTTCAGTTGATGCGACTTCCTTGTGGAAGGCATCCTCTACCCGTGCGGATGTATGGGTTAATGTATGGGGGGGGGCAAAATATGCTTCCAAGGTGAAGCTATGGGCCTCATGGTTTTGCATGGATGGCGGGGATGAACAGGCTTTTTTGAGAAGCCTGGACATCTCCGCCAACCTCAACCAAGAGGTGAGGGATGTGGAAGAGGACGTTGTCCTCTTTCAAAACCAATTTTTGACTTGCACTGTCATTTTGACAGGGGATGGGAAGGGGATGCAAGCAATGGGGGGGGCTGGGTCTAAGTGTTGGTTGTGCAAAGACCCCAATGGGATTGTTGAGCAAAGGGGGGTGGAGTCCACCTCAAGATGGGGGTCATTCTTGAGAAGTGTGACCCCTGATAGGCGGCCGGGGGACTACCAACATGCAGCATGCCGCATCCTAAACGGCATTGCAAAGCGCATTGAGACCACCCTTCAGGCCCTCCCCCCTGGTACCCCTGGTAAGGCCCAAGCTCTTGCAGCTTTGCAGGCCTTCAAACAAGCCCTCAAGGATGAGACCTCAGGCATCCCTCTTAGGGAACGCCTCCCTTCGGCCTCGAGGGCCACAGAAAAAGATTTCGATCTAACCAGCACCAAAGTTTTCCTAACCTCCCCCCCCTTCCAAAGGCAATTTGTGGAATGCCTCAAAGAGCATGTCCCCACAGTGAGGACCCCTGGGGGACCTATGTTATGGGTTGTTGTGCATGTCATGGTGAAATGCATTGAGGGTTTGTATGAGCTTTGGAGGGTGAGGGAGTTGTACACTCTAACCCAAGTGGAACGCCACCGTGCGTTGACCACAAAATTTTCAAAAGCGTGGGGAGACTCAGGTTGGTCCCCCACCAGGTGGATCCATTGGTGCTTGGCACATTCCACCTTTTTTGCCGAGAAATGGAGGAACATTTTTCAGTTTTCCTCCATCCCAACGGAGTATCGGCATGGGCCTTACAAAAGGAGGCTCAAAAATTGTTTTAAGGGTTGGTCCTTGGTGAGGCCAAGTATGTCCCTCCGCCACATGCACCATTGCATGTCCATGAACGCCCTGGAGCAAGGGCTTTTGGGGCTGGAGGCAGCCAAGGCCTCAGACATTGATGACTTTGTATGAAAAAAGACCATACATGCTTTGTGCCAAGTGTTTTCTGTTGTTTGTCCTAGTGAGGGATGGAGGAGGGGTGCGCGATAACTACCCGCGATAACTGCGCGATAACTGAGTTATCGCGCGATAACTAGCGCGATAACTAGTTAGAGCAGGGTGCTCTAACTGCGTTCTAACTCTGTTCTAACTGTGCTCTAACTCTTTGACCCCCCCCCAAAAACCACCCCTACAATGAGGGTTATGTGGGGAAAGAAAGGGGATGGGGGGTTTTTGAGGGTGCTGAATCCATTTTTTTAGGTGGTTTGCCCCAAAATTAAGGGTAGGTGGGTGTTCCAGAAATTGCGTTCTAACTAGGGGTTCCGCACCACGCCCTAGAACGCTGCATCCCAGGACTTGTTCGGCACCGCTTGCCTGTGCATTCTGTGTCCAACGTGAACACATGTATTACCAGTCAGTACGTCCATTTGCGCTTGACCCGACTACAGGACTCGACCCCCAACACCTGCCTGCCCAGCATGTTAGATTTAGAGATAACCTTGAAGGCCTAAAATTTGAAAACCAATCAATTGATCTTCCCCCCGGTTCCCCCCGGGCTTTACCCAAAAAAAAATTGTTTTTCGTTTTGGTTTTGGTGTTTTTTGATGATTCCATGAAGGTTTAGAGTTTTGCATGTAGACCAATTTGGCAGACCAAGAGACCAGTCCAGACCGGTCTTTGTACCAAGTAGAATGAACTGGGCGGTCCGATCAGTTTGCGCAGCTCACCACACTTCACACAACATGCACATACAACACACATACAGAGCCTGCACACACACAGCACCTACTCCCCACGTTGTATGGGTGTTGGAACGCCTTAACACCGCATGAGGGTCATGCAAATGTAAAACAATTGTGACAGATCATCTTATGCAGTTTGTCCAGGGACCGGTCTGCACCGGTCTGGACCGGTCTCCGATTAAACTAAAATAAACGGAGCGTTCCGACTACTTGGTCTTTGCGTTGCAGCTTATGGCGGGGCAGGTGTTTTACACTCTCTTTGTTTTGCCATGTCATGCCTGTGTATGCATACTCTCTAAGGGATTTTAGGCCACTAGGGCAGTTTAATACCCCTTCACATCACTTTTTTGTCATTTCACGTAGTTCGTACGCAGACCGGTCTGCACTGGTCCGGACCGGTGTGCGTTTAAACTGAAATGAACAGGGCGGTCCCATCGGTTTGTGCAGTTCATACAATTGCAAGATTTTTTCTCACTTTTGGGTTTAGTTTCTTCTTTGTCATGCCTGTGGAAGGCCCCAGCCAAGCCCTTCCCCATGCCACCAAGGATGATAAGGTCGTCCCCCAATCCTTCAAGAACATTGAAAAAGGTCAATGGGTTGTAGTCTTGAAGAAAGGTTCCCATGGGGGACGTTTCAGTGGGTTGGTGTCAAAGGTGGACAAAGGGAAGATGACCCTCACAAACACCTTCTGCTCGTTTTGCTTTTGCATTGTGTACACACAAAGGAGTACACTGAAGACAAAAACGGAAATATGAAGCGGCAGCAAAACAAGGGTGATGTGGTGTTTGAGGGCAAAACGGTGGTAGGGAGTTGGGTCATCCAAAAGGGTGCCAAGGCAAAGTCCGCCAATGAGCGGGTGCAACAACGGGCTTTGGGGAGTCGGGCAGAGAGGTCCAAGAGGACATTGGATGTGTCACAATGGATGCGGATGAGGATGACGAGGAGGATGGGGACGAGGAGAGGGAGGAGGATGTTGACGAGGGGTCAATCATGGAGGAGGGCCCGTTGGACGAGGAGGTGTTTTGCTTTTGCATTGTGTACACACAAAGGAGTACACTGAAGACAAAAACGGAAATATGAAGCGGCAGCAAAACAAGGGTGATGTGGTGTTTGAGGGCGAAACGGTGGTAGGGAGTTGGGTCATCCAAAAGGGTGCCAAGGCAAAGTCCGCCAATGAGCGGGTGCAACAACGGGCTTCGGGGAGTCGGGGGGAGAGGTCCAAGAGGACATTGGATGTGTCACAATGGATGCGGATGAGGATGACGAGGAGGATGGAGACGAGGAGAGGGAGGAGGATGTTGACGAGGGGTCAATCATGGAGGAGGGCCCGTTGGACGAGGAGGTGTTTTGCTTTTGCATTGTGTACACACAAAGGAGTACACTGAAGACAAAAACGGAAATATGAAGCGGCAGCAAAACAAGGGTGATGTGGTGTTTGAGGGCGAAACGGTGGTAGGGAGTTGGGTCATCCAAAAGGGTGCCAAGGCAAAGTCCGCCAATGAGTGGGTGCAACAACGGGCTTCGGGGAGTCGGGCGGAGAGGTCCAAGAGGACATTGGATGTGTCACAATGGATGCGGATGAGGATGACGAGGAGGATGGAGACGAGGAGAGGGAGGAGGATGTTGACGAGGGGTCAATCATGGAGGAGGGCCCGTTGGACGAGGAGGTGGAGGAGAAACCGGGGAAAAACAGGAAAAGGGCGGGGGGGGGGGGGGGGCAAGAAAACCTTGCAACAGGAGTTTTTTCAGGCGGCGGATTCGGAAGAAGAGGAGGACCAGCCAAGGCGGGACTCCAAGAGGCGGCGTAAGGCTTCACAAGAAGAGGATGCCACCCTCACGGACAGGGAGGTGGTTTCCGTCAACAACGGGTTGGAACAATACGGAGTTCCGATAGACTCGGTGGGGACTCATGTCAAGTTGTGTCTCAGTAACAACGTGCATGCTGGCCATTACACCCCAGTGGAGATTGTGCAGCTGTGGCATGATGTGACATCCAAGGACCGTGTGTTGGTGGCGGACACCTACTTTGGTTCCCATGGCACAACCAGAGACCTGGTCTCTAGCAGCACAGTCTCGACCATTCCTAATGCTGATACCCAAATTGGCGGATCTCGTTGAGCACGGGAGCAAGGGGCTGCAGCCTGGGAAGGTGAACACGGTTGTTCACAAGGAGGATGGCTATGCGCTGAGCATTTTCAAAAGCCCAAAGGTGGGCAAGAAGGCTGCCCGTGCTGTGCCCCTGGTCACCAACTGCCACCATTGCCCCCATGTGTGGTGGAAGCGTAGGTATCGCCTACCCGGTATTGTGGCCAATTACCGCACATTTGCACCAGGCGTTGATGTGTGCAATCAGCTGTGCTTGCAGCATCGGGAGGAGTGCCGGTTTCCAAAGTGGTGAACGGCATGTTGCTGCACATGGCATCCACCAATGCGTTCACCTCATGCAAAGCGTTGAAACTTTGTGCGCCAGGAGAAACCATGCACAATTGGCAGTGGCACCTCATGCGGTACATCTTTCCAGCCCGAAAAATTGAAGTGCAAGCAAAGCACCTGCCTATCCATGCCAGACGTGGTACGTGCGTGTGCCGTTGGGACGGCACATGGACGCACAAATGCCACACTTGTGGCGTTTCGTTGCACGTTGATTGCTTTGCGGAGTACCATCAGTAGGGCTAAAGGGCGGTCATATTCCTTTGGCTACCACCCGGGGTGTTCCCCGACATCACCGGTCACCCGCTGTGTTTTTGCTGGGAAGGGGGGTTTTTGAGGGCGGTGGATGTGTTGGGAATGGTGGTTTGGTCCAACAATTGTGTTTTGAATGTGAAACGGAAAATTTTCCCACATTTTGGTAAAATGTTACCCAACATGTTCCCCGACATGCCTGACGACGTTGTACGATGTCCTCATCGTCAGGAATGTTGGGGAACATTAATCTGTTACCGGGTACAATATGCGGGTATACATGTGTTCCCCGGTACACATTTTCTGATTTTTGCTTTTGTCTTGTGTGTGCATTCATTACACAGCGCTCTGTGCAACTGTAGAGGTGCCTTGTGCACCTGGCTTGGCCTCCCTTCTCCGCGGCATTCTGTTGTTTGCATCATGCCATGCCTCCCCCCGGAGTTCAACCCCACGGAGCACGCCTTGGAGGTGATGGAGACTTCAAAGCTGAAGGTGGGGACGCCCGTGTTGGGGCAGAAGAGGCAGAGCCGCGGGGGCGTTTACTTCGGCACCATCAGCAAGGTACCCAAGGCAGGCAAGCCAGTGCCAATGCTCACAAACTGCGAGGTGGTTGGACAATGCACCACCCATAAGCGTGGTTATGAACTACCAACGGTAGTGCAAGTGTACCGCCAGGCATCGAACGGTGTGGATGTTTGCAAAAATGTTTGCGAAACGAATCGAATGCGAACGTGGAGTGCCGCAGTGTGCACCCTGGTCATGCGCTATGCCGGCCGCGGTGAACGCCTACACGGCTGCCAATTGCCAGGGTGTGCGCCAACCCAGCCCGACGCTTGGTGAGTTTCACTAGCTCACCATCAAGGCCGTGTTTCCAGACATCGAGCGGCCAATCGGAGGCGGGTGCACGTGCCGGTGCACTGTGACAAAGTGCGCAGGCGAGACAAATTGGATGTGCAGTGCGTGCGGCGACCCTCTCCACGTGAAGTGCTTCGGCGTGTACCACAACATGTAGCCGTGGACATGCAGGTTAGTGGTCATAGGCCGTCGGGGGAATTACCCGGTCGGGAAGCTCCCACTAACGTTGGCCCCTGCAAGAGCTAACGACCCCTGTTGCTGCCACCCCTCGAAGGCTCTGGTTGGGGATGGAACCGCAACAGCATGGTCTGCCGACAGCAAATGGGTACACGGGAACATGTGTTACCGCTTTTTGTACCCGGGTACACGGTGTTGTTCCCCGCATATTCTGACAATGTTCTGAAGGTTCCGTTATGCGGGTGCATATGTAAGGGCATATTGTACCCGGTAACAAATAGTGTTCCCACATATCTTCGTTTAGAACACTTGTACCCGGTAACAAATAGTGTTCCCACATATCTTCGTTTAGAACGCCCCAGACGTCGGGGACGTTCTAAACGTTCGGGAACACTATTTGTTACCGGGTACAATATACGGGTACATACCGCAAATTGTTCCCCAACGTTCCCAACGTTTGACGCTCCCAACGAATCACGGTGGTTTTTTTTTGTTCCCACGTGGGTATATGCGGATACCGGTGTACCCTACGTACCCGGTAACCAAAGGAATATGGCAATGGGGGAAGTGCCCCATTGCGAAGCTCCCGCCATACCTCAGAGCTAACGACCCGTATGCAGCCACCCCTCGACAGCTGTGGCTGGGGATTGGTATGTGGCACACACAGACACACACATGCAAACACACAAGCACACGTACACCACACACACACACACACACACACACACACACACACACACTATGAAGTGAAATGAACCGCGCAAACTGGTCGGACCGCTCGGCTCAAGGGGTTTTATGCAGTTAGTACAAAAACCAGACTAGACCAATCATACCGGACAGGACCGGTCTTTTGGTTTCCCGCACGAACTGCATAACCTGCCCGGTCTGCATATACTGCATAAACTGCGTAAACCGATAAGACCGGGTAGACCAGGAGACCGGACTTTATGAAATGCGCACCTGCAGCCAAAGGAATATGTCTCCACGGTCACGAAGGCGCGGGTTCCCCAGTGATGCAAACACAAGGCAACGGAGCACATGCAAAAGAAAGGTGGCCTGAGCTGGCACTAGCTTGCTGTGGAGAACATATGGCAAGTGACAGTGTGATGGGTCCAATGGAAGCATAGAAGCACTGCAGGGTTCCATCGATTGGTCGCTCACACTTGACAAACTAAAATCGTAGGGTCAGTATCCTTGCTCACATGTGGGGACACAGGCTGCAGGGTGCTGACGACCAAGAAGTCGTGGTGCACATTCACTGAGTGTGAAGGCAAACAGATAGGAGGGGCGTACAGGCAATCTCAATCAATGCAATGGGCACGGGTTGGGCCCAGGGCACATGTTGAGGGCATGGGCACGGGGCTTCCTGTGGGTGGGGGGGGGGGGGGGCAAAAGCGAAGATTGAATGGTGAAGTGTCACAGTCCATGCATTCTGAGAATGTGGTTTGGTACTCCCCAACGTTTCAATCTATGAGACAATTGCGGCTTCCAATGCGAAGTGGCAAAACCCTTTCTCGTCATCTCGCGCACAATTAAACCCACGTTGGCAGCAAGGTCCTCTCGGGTAATTCGGAAGTAAATAGCAAACTTGGCACGTGAGGGCACTATTGAACGGAGGGTTCTCACCGCTTTAGCAAAGTGCTTATCCGGGAACCTGAACAATCGTTGGTGCTCCTATGTGAGGTTTTGAATTTTCTCCGCAAGTCGAAGCGAAATTTGGGGAACACTTTTTTCACTGTCCAGGGTCAAGGTACATTGCAGTGAATCCCACACCAGGCCTTCACCTTCTACTTCGGGGTCCAGGTTGTACATACCTTCGAAGCACTGCTGCAGTGTCTACTGTGTGGCAATCCTTCTTTGGTGCAAAACCCCCCCTATGGAACAAATGTTTTTTGAGTAAAGCCCGGGGTGAACCGGAGGGAAGAATATGTGGCAATCCATGCGCTCCGAGAGGGTCTCGGCCGGCGTCGCGCGCCGCGCCTCTTCGATCAGCCGCCGGTTGCGCGGGGGCTGCTCGGCCGCCTCCCGGATGTTCTGCTGCATCTTGTTGCCGGCGGCCGCGTGCAGCCGCTCCTGGCGGGTCTTATGATATGCCAGGCGCTCGTTAAGAGCCTCGACCGTGCGTGGGCTGTTGGCTTTGGTGCAACCCCCGCCCCCCTCAGCCTAACCCTAACACAATTCTTCCTCCTTCCATTCGGATTCGGGGAATGCCTCGCTCTAACCCTATTCCCATCCCTACATTTCCTCCTTTTTTTCGGATTCGGCGAATGCCTCGCTCTAACCCTATTCCCGTCCCTTCCCAAATCAGTCAAAAACATCAAAAGTATTACACTCAAAACTAAAATGTACAGTGTATGTACAGTGGGGCCCAGTTTTTCCCCATGCAAGCAGCACGGGTTTTCGTGGTGAGCCCAATTCGGAGTCGTCAATCATCTCAATAGCTTTGTTGTGTGCCTATACATCTTGTATGTGCATGCCCATTGTGGCTCTACATGCGAAGGTTGGTCTAAGACCTAGTGAGGTTGGGGCTATTGGTAGTATTCGCGGCGTGCCGCGGCTTTTCGGAGGTTTTTTGGGGTTTTGATCCATTTCGGAGGGTAGGAAGTCGGGGGGGAGGGGTTGGGTTTCCACGACGGATCGCAACGCCTAGTCCCCTGAGCCCCCCCGACTGTCATTGTGTATTGCTGTTTACGAAGACATACATTTATGCACAGCTATGCGAGCACGGATCCAAAGGAGTGACGTGCAGTAGGTGGTCCGCGAATCAGTTGGCGGGGGTCCACAACGATCCCCCCCCCAGTCCCGAGTTTGAACCATGGATCATGCATCACCAACCCCGTAAACCCCCTCCCCCCTTTGCCGACCCGTGATCCACAGTTTTTCAAGACCACCACCCTCGCCGCCACCGCCCACCTGTCAAAATTTGCTGCAGTTGTTAACGGCAATCACCACGGGGCCCTTTGTCGTGCCGCGTTTCATTTGTTCATTCTTACTGAGGGTTGGCTCGAAGGGATGAAATCTAGCCACTCCCTTTGTTAAAGCACGGTTGCACATTTGGTTTGTCCAAAAGCTGCCCTATGCCGGCCATTCTCATTTACCGAGTATGCCGAGAAAAGTGGGTGACATATTTGCACCCAACCTTTTTCTTTTGCATGTCTTTGAGAACACATACGCCCCCTCTCGCCGGTTGCGTCTATGGAACAGGCATTAAGATCTATCAGATGTCAGGTACGGAACAGTGGGGGGGGGGGATTATTTTGGCCCAAAACCGTTCCGCGTACCAACCGTTCCACAAGGGGGGGACTCCTCTATTCCCATGAACCGTTCCGTTCCGTTCCATTCTGGGAACAGGTGCCATTCCGGAACGGTTCGCCTTTGACAAGCAAAAAAAAATTTCCAACAGGTGTCATGGCTGGATGGCTTCCTCTGCATGCCGGTCACACTACATCACATTACTATGGAGTGATTCTAACAGGGGGGGGGGGGGGTCACCGCCTCACTTTTGAGGCTCCCAGCCATGGGTAGACAAAAGTTCGCTACAAGGACTCTCGTGGGATGCCCTATGTGAGCACATTGCGTTGCTCAGTCAATTTGGAAGTGTTATGCCACAATTTTCGGTCAAGAAGGTTCATGGATGATTGGTTTCATTTTTGCTTGCATGCCATAGTGGTGGTGCTTCGGAACAATTGTTAAGAACACTCATGGATGATTGCCTTCAATTTTGCTTGCCTGTCACACAACTTATGCTTGCTTGTGTTGTGTTACGTTCTTCCTTGTTTTTTTTCTTGTTGTGTTGTGTTGTTTTCTTCCTTTTTTTCTGGGATTGGTGTGCGAGAAGGGGGGGGCGGGGATGGGCAGGGGGGGGGGGTCACCACTCACTTCACAAAGTCCAGCCGCGGCCAGCTGTGGCTGGAATTACTCCTATGTACTTTGAGCATTTTTTTCCATGGGATCTTGCAAGAACCAAGTTACATTTGCTTGTTGACTTCCTGTGTTGTGTTGTGTTGTGTTGTGTTGTGTTCTTCCTTGTGTTTTTTGTTGTGTTTTGTTGTGTTCTTCCTTGTTTTTTTTTGTATTGGTGTGTTGTGTTGAGGTGTGTGGTATGGTGTGGTGTGGTGTGGTGTGGTGTGGTGTGGTGTGGTGTGGTGTGGTGTGGTGTGGTGTGGTGTGGTGTGGTGTGGTGTGGTGTGGTGTGGTGTGCCGAAGGCGCTATTACCAAATGGCAAAGGCCGGGATGTCTACCCACGGGTACAGGTAAACGGGCTGGGCTGTGTATGTTGTGTGCGCGCTGTGTGTAAGTGTGCTGTGGCATAGCCGGACCAGTGCACTCTCGCACTTGGCCGACACTGCCTTGCCAACGCCTGCGCGCAGTCACGCAGGGTCTCGTGGGCCCACTGCACCCTGCGTGCCGCGCTGCACCATCAGTGCTTATTGTGTGGTGCCGCACTGCTTGGTGCTGTGCATTACACTGCACTCTGTGTGCCCTGCTGCACGGTTGTTGTGGGCAGAGGGCAGTGGGCAGTGTAACGCACTGCCACGCCGCCTGGGGGCTGTGGGCAGTGGAAATCCTGCTTCACACTGCCGCATTGCCCGAGGGCAGTGGGGAGTGGTACTCCTGCCATTCTCTGCCTCCCTGCCTTGGGGCAGTGGGCCGGGCATCTCCTGCAATACACTGCCGCCGTGCCTGGGGCACTGGTCAGTGGAACTCCTGCGACACACTGCGCCACGGCCCGGGGGCAGGGGGCAGTGGATCTCCTGCAATGCACTGCCTCACTGCTTGGGGGCAGTGGACAGTGCAACTCCCGCAATACACTGCCCCACTGCCTGGGGGCAGTGGGCAGTGGAACTCCTGCAGTACACTGCCGCACTGCCTGGGGGCAGTGGGCAGTGGAACTCCCGCAATACACTGCCCCACTGCCTGGGGGCAGTGGACAGTGGACCTTCTGCAACGCACTGCCCCACTGCCTGGGGGCAGTGGGCAGTGGACCTCCTGCAGTGCACTGCCTCACTGCCTGGGGGGCAGTGGGCAGTGCTACTCCAGCAACACACTGCCCCACTGCCTGGGGGCAGTGGGCAGTTGAACTCCTGCAATACACTGCCGCACTGCCTGGGGGCAGTGGGCAGTCGAATCCCCGCAATGCACTGCCTCACCGCCCTGGGGGCAGCGGGCAGTGCAACTCCTGCAATGCACTGCCTCACTGCCTGGGGGCAGTGGGCAGTGCTACTCCTGCAATACACTGCCGCACTGCCTGGGGGCAGTGGGCTGTGCAACTCCTGCAATGCACTGCCTCACTGCCCTCGGGCAGTAGGCAGTGCAACTCCTGCAACGCACTTCCTCGCTGCCTGGGGGCAGTGGGCGGTGGATCCCCCGCAATACACTGCCGCACTGCCCGGGGGCAGTGGGCAGTGCAACTCCTGCAACGCACTGACTGCCTCACTGCCTGGGGGCAGTGGACAGTGCAACTTCTGCAATGCACTGCCTCACTGCCCTGGGGCAGTGGGCAGTGCAACTCCTGCAATGCACTGACTGCCTCACTGCCGGGGGGCAGTGGACAGTGCAACTCCTGCAATGCACTGCCTCACTGTCTGGGGGCAGTGGGCAGTGGAACTCCTGCAATGCACTGCCTCACTGCCCTTGAACAGTAGGCAGTGCAACTCCTGCAATGCACTGCCTCACTGCTTGGGGGCAGTTGACAGTGCAACTCCTGCAATGTACTGCCTCACTGCCCTGGGGGCAGTGGGCACTGCAGCTCCTGCAATGCACTGCCTCACTGCCCTGGGGCAGTGGGCAGTGGAACTCCTGCAGTGCACTGCCTCACTGCCTGGGGGCAGCGGGCAGTGCAACTCCTGCAATGCACTGCCTCACTGCCTGGGGGCAGTGGGCAGTGCAACTCCTGCAATGCACTGCCTCACTGCCCTGGGGCAGTGCGCCGGGCATCTCCTGCAATATACTGCCACACTGCCTGGGGGCAGTGGGCAGTGCAGCTCCTGCAATGCACTGAGTGCCTCACTGCCTAGGGGCAGTGGGCAGCGCAACTCCTGCAATGCACTGCCTCACTGCCTGGGGGCAGTGGACACTGTAACTCCCGCAGTACACCGCCTCACTGCCCGGGAGCAGTGGGCAGTGCAACTCCTGCGACGCACTGCCTCACTGCCTGGGGGCAGTGGGCAATGGAACTCCTGCAATACACTGCCTCACTCCTTGGGGCAGTGGGCAGTGCAACTCCTGCAATGCACTGCCTCACTGCCCTCGGGCAGTAGGCAGTGCAACTCCTGCAATGCACTGCCTCACTGCCTAGGGGCAGTGGGCAATGGAATTCCTGCAATGCTTTGCCCCACCGCCCGGGGGGCAGTGGGCAGCGCAACTCCTGCAATGCCCTATCTCACTGCCTGGGGGCAGGGGGCAGTGCAACTCGTGCAATACACTGCCACACTGCCCTGGGGCAGTGGGCAGTGCAGCTCCTGCAATGCACTGACTGCCTCACTGCCTAGGGGCAGTGGGCAGTGCAACTCCTGCAATGCACTGCCTCACTACCTGGGGGCAGTGGGCAGTGGAACTCGTGCAATGCTCTGGCCCACTGCCCGGGGGCAGTGGGCAGCGCAACTCCTGCAATGCACTGCCTCACTGCCTGGGGGCAGTGGGCAGTGCAACTCCTGCAATGCACTGACTGCCTCACTGCCTAGGGGCAGTGGGCAGTGCAACTCCTGCAATGCACTGCCTCACTGCTGGTGACCTGGCACCAGTCTAAAAACCCTCAGGATGGTAGCTGTATGTACCTGCGGCTCACTTGGAAATGTGAAGTTGGGGCTCATTTGGGGCTAAAACGGCTCATTTGGGGCTAAGTGGTGTTTTTCAAGGGGTTTAATGTGAAAAGTTGTGGCTTTCGGGGGTGGGTTGGGGTTTTGGAATGTCCCCAAAGGGATCCCAATCCCTAGGCCAAGAGGATTTCACCGGGGGGGTTTCTTTTTTTCGACGGCTCAGTTGACTGAGCATCCCGACTGAGCCGTCACTGAGCCGTGACTGAGCCGGCTCACTGAGCGCTCAGTGAGGGCTCACTGAGCGCTCAGTGAGCGCGCCAAATGGCTCAGTGAGCGCTCAGTGAGCGCTCAGTGAGAGCTAATTGGGGGCTCACTCAGGGCTCACTTAACATGCACGGGCACAAATCATCCATCATAAGCACTTACTTGGTCCTTTGTCGCAATGCACGTTCCACAATCCTCCTCACCATGTTCTCCCTCCCCTTCCTCTCCCGCCGGGCACGTGACCAAGTCATGCACCGTCGTTGGAACCCCCTTTGCTTGGTCACGGCCCTACTCTCCACCTCCCAACCTTCCTTGCGGAGGTGGTCATCTAGCGTGTGGTTATCCACCACACACTGCAAGCCGGACCTATCGTTCAGCAAGCTAACCCCCCCACTATTCCTAAGCAACCGTTTCAGTCGCACGTGGCTGCCCTCCAATGCAAAGCAACTAAACCTTGCAATGGTCCCCCACCGTGCAACATACGCATACATGTGGTCAACCCACATGTGCGTCCACAACGTCTTCCCCCATCCCAGGTCAAGGTGCCTTGCCCCCATGGTCCGTTGCCGTTGCAGCAAGGCACGTTGCTCTGCACCACTCAGAAAGTCGGCCTTCCAGGCCACCTCGGCCATGGCCGCAAACGCCTCCCACCACTCCGTGCACACATCAACCCATGGCCTGCCCCCCACTTGATGGTTCCCCATCACCGGTGCAACCAGCTGCAACAGTGGGCCCCACAGCCGGGCCTTGACAAAGTGCGCAGCAGCCCCCAACTCCATGCGCACCTGTCCTTTGGCATTTGCCTTGTCCGCCCCCCACTTTCCAGGCCGCACCGTGCGGGCCACTTTCCGTGCCCCGTTTATAACCCCCTGCACCATGGTGGCCGCACTCTTCCTCGATACCCCGCCATGGGTCACCAGCCCCCGCACAATTCCATTGACCCCCGCAATGGCAACACGCATGACTCCATGCGCACCGAAGTCAGGAATGCGGCGGTCCGCCGGGATGTCACGAAACACCCCGGTCAGCCGTACATGTCCCTTGATTCCTTCCAGGGCAACCTCTTGTCCCCCGAACTTGCGCAAAACCGTTTCACTGTTTGCCCCGCAGCAGTGGCACACCATGGCCCCGGGGCTCTTCTTGGTGAAGCCGTCCCCGCCGGCCAGCATGATGTGGGCCTTGCCATCGGCCCGGACGAAGAATAGGGGGCTGCGTGCCACCCCATCCGCATGCGGCAGTTGCAGGGCCGTAGCAGCGCGGAGCTGCGTATCGAAGTCACACTCCGATTGCATGCCGTACACCGTGGCCCACATCTCGCTACCCTCAAACAGCCACCAGCTAGCAAGCTGTGTGGGCCCACAACCCGGTGCAGCCACTGCACAGTGCACGTAGGCCCGATTCCACCGGTTGGTGCCGTCAACGCCGATGGTCACCCAGGTGTTGCGCTGCGCGCCCGGTTGCAAGGCTTCCGGTGTGCGTACGGCACGCGCTTCATAGAGCAGGGCTAGCCGCTCAGCAATATTGCAGTACGCCCCTTGCATCTCATACTCCCCCTCAAGGATACAAACCCGCCGGCTAGCAGGTTGGCTGAGGTGCTTCAGCCACGGGGCCACGTCGGCCCAGCTAACGGTGCTGTCCAGGTCGGGCAGCAGGTAGGCCATGTCGCGGCGCGACATCTGTGAACTACGCATCCGCCACAGCACGCGCAAGGCCTCCGACTTGATGTCGGGGGTGGTGTCCGTGGGCCGGCTATAGTCCTCAGGGACTAGCAGTATGCTACCATCGGGTTGCAGCTCGGCCCGATATTCCTCACATAGGGAGGCCGCCACCGCGGCCTCCAGATGCTCAATCCGGGTTGCGCGCTGGCGCTGTGTTCCCAACAAGGAAAAGGGCCGCTTGGGTGGCATTTTGTGTAGGACCTGTGGTAGAGGTGTATTGCCACATGCAGTCCCCGTGCTTGCGTCACACTTACCTCTTTTCACATCTCTTTGCTATCCCCCCCACCTGTTTCCCCTTGATTGTTGTCCCTAGCCTTCCCCCCCCTTGCCCCTGCAGGATTCACACTCTTCGTCGGGTTGGGGTAGTGGGGTTGCACCAGGGTGTTTGTCCCACCCCCCCCCCCCCCCGGGGGGATGCCGCCATGGTGTTTGCCCCCCTCTCCCCCCCGGGGATGCCGCCAGCGTGTTTGTCCCGTCGTACCCCCCCCCGAGGATGCCGCCAGGGAGTTTGTCCCATCCTCCCCCCCCCCCCCCCACCCCCCGCAGCGTCTCGCATTGCCCCCTTTGACGCCCCCCTCCGCCCGGTTGCTGCCGTAATATGCGCTGCAGCCCCCCCCCCCCCCCCCCAGCCCTGGCACACACCTGTTTTCAGTCCCTGGTGGTAGGTGGCACATCCCCCTTGCACCCCCTGCCCACAACCACCTGTTTGTGGCGGCCAACAATTCCATCCACCCGACTGAGAGCCCACTGAGCCGTTTGGCGCGCTCACTGAGCGCTCACTGAGCGCTCACTGAGCCATTTGGCGCGCTCAGTGAGCGCTCACTGAGCGCTCAGTGAGCGCTCACTGAGCGCGCCAAATGGCTCAGTGAGCGCTCAGTGAGCTCAGTGAGCGCTCAGTTAGCTCTCACTGAGCTCTCAGTTACCTCTCAGTCACTGCACACCAAAAGACAGGCAGTACACAGGCACCACACAAGAGGCCAATACTGTTTTCAAATACTGTTTGCGGTCTGTGTGGCCTGTGTGAACAAAGGCAGCACACCCCTGCTCTGGTTCGTGCCCGTAATCCGCTCCAATACCACCTCTCGGTGGAGTGCCGCGGTACCCCCTTCACGTTCACCGTCCTGTTGAGGAGGTACGCCGGTGCGGGCTGCTTGTTGACCGGGGCAATGTACAGCCCCAAGAAGCCCGCGCGTACATCACTGGCCCGGGGTGGCTGCACCACGGGAAAAGGGACCGGGGACCCGATGGCCAGGTCGGCGAGTGATGGGCCCACCGGCCCCCGAGCCTTGTCAACCGCCGCTGCCATCGCAGGCTCCGCTCCCGATGCCCCATCCTTCATCGCTGACACCAGTTGCAGTTGCCGTCGCGTTGCCAGCGGTGGTCGTGAGGAGCTGCCTTCGGTGGGCGGCGCGAACGTTACCGGGCGCAAAAGTTGACTCTGTGTTTTGCTGCCGTTTGCATCAACCAAAGGCTCGTGCAGGGGGAATTGAGCCTGCAAACGTAGGGGGGGGGGGGGGGGTCCAAAAAAAAAGATGGAAACAGCAGCAAAGCACAGAGTCAACGTTCGCGCCCGGTAACGTTCGCGCCGCCCACCGAAGGTGCCAGGTAACGTTCGCGCCTCCCCCACTGAGAGCTCACTGAGCCGTCAGTGAGAGCTAATTGGGCTCACTGAGCGCTCACTGAGCCATTTGGCGCGCTCACTGAGCGCTCACTGAGCGCTCACTGAGCGCTCAGTGAGCGCGCCAAATGGCGCAGTGAGCGCTCAGTGAGCGCTCAGTGAGCGCGCCAAATGGCTCAGTGAGCGCTCACTGAGCGCACCAGACGGCTCAGTCAGGTCTCAGTTGCACCTCCAGACTGGCAACTGCAACTGGCGGCAGGGTGCTGGAGCCGCCTGAGCACAGCCCCATGCAGGCCACACACAGGGCCCGTACAGGCCCCCATACAGGCCCCGTAAAGGCCAGCAGCAGACTGGCACGGCCTGTGCAGTAGGCCCACGCGCTGGCCAGCCTCTGCACATGTTAAACCCACTCGTGGGGCACCCTGTGCACATGTTAAACCCACTCGTGGGGCACCCTGTGCACATGTTAAGCCCGCTCGTGGGGCACACAGAGAACCCCCTGCCAGCCCACAGCCCCACAGGCCCACAGCCCCAGACCCACCTTTCCAAACACCCTGGTGCACCCCACCACCACCCTGTCGCGCCCCCTACCAATATTCCGCCCAACACCCCGGTGTGAATCCTGCAGGGCAGGGGGAGAAGGGAGTAAGACCTTGCCGCTGCAGATGCAGCGCATCAAAAGCGGGACCTCGGCGCCCGCATCGCTCCGTGTACACCGCTTCTCCGGCCCGCGATGCCACGAGAAGCCGAGCAGCAAAGCCTGCTGTGCGGAGATGGGGCGGGAGCAGGGGGCCCAATACTGCTGCAGCATGGCGGCCTCCCCGGGTCCACTGTTACCCAGGTCGAGCCATGATGGCCCGCTTGTCCACAGAACGTCGCCTTCCTCCACGTACACGTGGCACATAGGGTCGGCGGCGTCCAGGGCAGGCCTGGCCAGCAGCAGCGGGTGGTATGGGCAGCCGGGGCCTGACGCGCCCACGGGGGCCAGCCAGTCGTCCAGCTGCTCAAACCGCGGCAGACCGACCGCGCCCTGCAGTCCCTCGCCGAAGGCGAAGTACTGCCCCCAGTGGCTGATAGCCCTGGGGTTGGGCAGCGGCCCGTCTCCCCGTGGCCGTGAAGCCAGCTCATCCTTGGCCCCTGGCAGAGGGTCAAGGATGAACCGCTCCACGTCCACCCACTTGTGACGCTCGTCGGGGGTGAGGAAGCGGAAGAGAACGACCTGCTTCCCCACCCCCGGCAGCGCGGCGAGACCCCGATGTCTCAGCGTGGAGGCAAAGAGAACCATGTCCCCACGCTGAAACTCGAAGGTCTCGACCCGCAGAGCGTCATGGTCACCCAGGTGGCTGCCCAGGTGCACCTCTAAATGATACTTGTCCGAGAGGACAAGCATCATTGAGAGATGGTCGGGCAGCTCACCCATGATAGGGAGCGTCCCTGGCAACTTATCAATGTCAGTGTGCCAGGTCTGCTCCCTAGCATCTTCCCCGGCGGCAATTGCCGACCACTGCGTTGGGAAGAGACCCCTCATCTCGGGCCAGCGAGCACTGCACTGCTGACTAGCCCGTTGCAAGGGGTCCCTTCCCAACACAGAGATAAGCTTGCCGGGCCGAGTACCCCAGCGCCGTGGCAGTTTGGGATCAGCCAAGCACTCCTCGCGAGAGTGTGCATTGGACAGCAGATCCCAAATTGCATCCGGCTGGGTGCCGCAGGAGTCGACGAGAATGTGGTACCAGTTCTCGCACTCCTTGGCCTCTACCGCCCCCCTAACCACCCGGAGCCCCAAGTCGCACAAGGACTCATCCGACTCAAGGTCATGAGCCGGGAGTTCATGTGAGAACACCGGGGCAGCCAGGGAAATGTAGGGGGGAGGGGAGGCGGCACCGCGGAGGAACACGGGCTCCTTGGTCCTGTACAAGGCTGGGGTGGTGTAGTCGGGCACCACATGGCACCACTCAGGAATGATGGGACAAGCCGAAAGGCTTTCCCACCATTCCCCTGACACCACCCCGACCCCGAAAGGCAGGGGCTCAAGGAGTCCCTTCTTGGGAGCGACGTGGCTCACACCAAGATCTGAAGTCCAACCGTGTTGGAGATCTTTGGTGTCATGAACCCGTGTCCCGAACTCGTGGGGGGTACCGATCAGCTTTCCTGAGGACTGCTGCACCAAATCTTGGACAGCAGCCACAGGAAAGCGGAAGCGTACGGCACGAAGAGCTGGATGCACCTGGCGCAACATTTGGTTGCACCGGTGCATCCAGCTCTTTCCAAGAAGGGTCACATCGGTCACGTTGATGTGGACCACTTCTGGGGAAGGGGCAGGGAGCTGCTGGGCCCACAGCTTCAAGGGCTCTAGGTCCGTCGAAGGCACCCCCGGGTACGCTGCCTCTGTGAAAGCGGTAGGTACCCGGGGGCGACTAAGGAAAGACGCGAGAGCCTTTGAAGCTGCCGGTTCCAGGCCTGGGACAACAATAGACATGGTGTGAAAGAGAGGACCTATGGGAGCGAGAAGGAATGGATGGGTAGGCGGATAGGGGGGCGGAGGAGAGGCGGAAAGGGGGGGGAACCCTCTGAGTGAGCCCCCAATTAGCTCTCACTGAGCGCTCACTGAGCGCTCACTGAGCCATTTGGCGCGCTCAGTGAGCGCTCACTGAGCGCTCACTGAGCGCTCAGTGAGCCGGCTCAGTGACGGCTCAGTGACGGCTCAGTCGGGCGCTCAGTCAACTGAGCCGTCGCCAAAAAAAGTACCCCCCCCCTTGAACCTTGACCAAGTGAGTATCTAAAACTTCTAAAAACATTAAATGCACATTACCTAGCATGCAAAACGCACAACAAACAAGCACAAAGACATCGCAATGCACAACTGAGCCCCAAATGAGCCCCAACTTCACATTTCCACTTAGCCACCAGTGAGCCGCAGGTACATAGGACGGATTGCCTACACGCACTGCCACGCTCGACACCAATCGTGAATCGTCGTGATAGTCGTGCCGCCACGTGACTCAGCTCTGCCATCGTGGCCCCCTCTCCGCTCAGCTCCACCCGTATGGTGCACTCTCTCTCTCCCTCTTCATCCCGTGTCTCCAAGGGCTGAGTGCCGCACCTCAAGTGCGTCCCTCCCCCTTGCAAGCCGTTTCCTGCTCACAGTGGGCACGTCGTTATACGTTCGTCTCTGGCAAGACGTCGACCTCGCCGTGGCAATCTTCCAGGCCGCTACGCGGGGAGCCGCGACGGGGACTGCATTCGACGTATCCGCCGCTCAAGCGTGACGCCTTGTGCAGGGGTATCATCAGTCGTCCGATTCGTCGTCCCAACGTGGGGCCCCTCGCTCCCGTGCGCCGCTAGGGTTGCAGCACCACGCGCCAGCGCGGTGCTCCCCTCGCATCCCCGCCCTGTGTGTCCTGGGACCCCCGCTCACCGACCCGGTCCGCCAGGCGGCCCCATGTTACTCCGCGCCATCGCGCCATGCTCTTTGTTTTGTCACACTATGGCCACACTCGTGGTACCCCTTGTTTCTCTCCTGCGCGCCCCATCCGACTGGGGCTGCCTATGATGTCAGTGCACCTCCGTTTGCCGACACCTCGACCTGCTCCCCCCCCCCAACATATTGCGGCCACAGGCCACCCGCTCTTTTCTCGCCACAGCTACCATGTCAGACCGCTCAACACCGTCCCAGGACACCCCCTCTCCCGCCCCCGACACCGGTCGAGGCGGCGCCATTCGTCAGGGGCCGTTCCCCATGTTTCTGATGGACATCGCCCAGTCCGACGATGCTGACCGTCTGCTGCGAGAACTGGACATGCTGAAGGATGACGCACTGGAAGCGGCAGATACGGCTATCCAGGCCACCGACCCCGCCCTGGCTGACTTGTGTGATGCCCTGCGGTGGACGGCTGCCAACGGCGACATCCAGGCTATTACAGCGGTGACGGGGGTGTGGACGCCGCGGGGGCTCCTGCTCACAGCCACCGTAACGGTCGCTGCAGGCCCGTCTGACACGAATGTCATCGAGCACGTCCCCCTGTCGCTGGTACAAGGAGGCCCACTGCTGGAGTATATCTCCAAGGACCCTGAGGCCCTCACAGCGGCTCTCGTCACGCGGTGGAGCCCAAGCCATGCCCCAATTTCGGCGTCACGCCTCCGCAACCAAGTCTTCAAGGGCCTGTACACAGCCCGCGAACAGCCACCGCCCGTCGACACTGCCGGCCCTCCGGACATCCAAAGCCAGAAGGTCTCCCACAAGATCCACAAGCCCATCAGCCAGTTCCTTACCCCCCACCTCAGACCGTCATGGGACCGCCTCCGCACCCGAGAGGTAGTTGCGGCCTTTTGGGCGCTACCCAACGACGTGCATGCGGTCCTGCAGGCGGCCCACATCCCGACAGCAGACCTCGTCCCGCTGAAGTTCGGGCTCCTAGCGTGGGCCTCCTCCGTCTGCCTCACAGGACAGTACACGCCAGCCCCCGTTCCCACACCCCCCGCCCTCGCCAACAAGGGCATGTGGACCCCCGAGCAGCTGCGGCCGCTGCTCGAGTGCTCGATCTTGCCGATCCGCAGCGTGGAGCTGCTGCATCAGATCGAGCAGGCTGGCGAGCACTCCTGGGCCACAGCCCCCACTTTCGCCCTGCTGCAGGCCGGCATCGCCGACACCGCCAACCCGCCCCCGCTCACGCCGCCCAGCCACGCACCTTACCTCACCAAAGGGCAAGCGGCGCCCAGCCCCGCCGGCACTCTGTTCGCCACGGCGGCGTTCACCCCAGCGTCAGCCCTGTACAAGGCCCAGGGCAAGCCCACCCCCTCAGGGTCCGAGCCATCGCCTTCGTCACTGTTGCCCGAACAGACAAGGCTTTCTTTCAATCTCCCAGAGCCTGCCTCCCAGGTACCACCGGCTGCCGCAGACCCCACGCCTCCGGAGTCACCAGCCCCGGCCGTCGGGTCGGCCCCCCCCAGCCCCTCCCAGGTGGGGGAGCCTTTTGTCCCGGACCTGGATGTCACGGCCTACTCCACCGACTACGCTCAATTGCATGACGAGTATGAGGCCCAACGACGGGAGCTGGCCGTGGCACGGGGCGACCTGGAGTCCCTCACGCGGGATCTGGACGCGATGCGCACCGAACGGGATAATGCCCAGCAGCAGGCCCAGCGTTGCGCCGCGGCACAGCGGCAGACCGAAGCCGTCAGGCTCAACAACTTCATCAGGTCGGTACCCCCCCTCCTGTCCATCGCCACCAGACTCCACGGCCTCCAGTCCACGCCGCCGGCATTCGCCAACGCCGTGCGCAGTACCGTTCCGGCTTCGTTCGAGCTGCCCCCCCCCGGCTCTCAGCAGTTCCTGGTCCTCGTGCCGGTCATCCTCGCCGCAGCAGTTCTCACCTCGCCCCAGGCACCCAACCTCGAGGAGTTGGCCGACGTCCTCCGTAGGGCTATGGCCGCGCCAGGCGCCGTGCCGGTCCCGGAGGCCCCTGCGCGTGCGCCCGAACTGTCGTTCGCAGTCCCGGAACCGATCCCTAAGCCGAGGGCGGTCTCTGCCTTTCGGGCACCGGGCGCGACCGCCCAGCCGCCGCCGTCTCTGCCGTCGCCTGCCGATGCCGCCCTGACCGACCTGCTGGAGTGGATCCCGGGGATCCCCAAGGGCTGTGAGGACGAGGTTGCGCACGCGCTCCACCTCCAGCTCTTCCGCCAGTACGGCGCGAAGGTCGACACCCTCCCGCAGTCGCCGATCCGGGAGCAGTGGGCCTGGGTCCACAGCCACGCGCCCAGCCTGCCCGGCATCGCGGAAGTCCTGCGCTCCTTCCTCTCCAACCCCCCTGCAGTCCAGCAGGTTTCCGCCAGCCCAGCCACCTCCCCATCAGAAGCTGCAGCCGCCAACCAGGCACAGGGCGCAGCGAAAAAGAAGGGGTATACACCCCAAAAAATCGATCCGCAAGTCTACTCGAAAGCCCTGTGGGTCGGCTGGCAAGAAGTCGACGATCCGCCGTCCGGTGAAGTTGATGCAGGACTCCTCGGTGGTATCCTTCGGGATAAATTTGGTGCAGGCCTTTCCTCCATTACTGAAGAACAATTGAACCATACATCCAAGTTCACAATCGTCGGAATCCGACCAGCAGAGTACGAGCGCGGCACGCGACTGACGAGGCAACACACGGCTCGTGGCTGGCGAGTGACGTGGGCCGAATCGAAGAAACAGCCGTTTACGCCCTGGGTGCCTGACCCTGACCGAGACCGAGACCGTCCGCCCCGGAAGACTCATCGGGGAAGCCGCGGGAAGCAGCGCCGTCCACGGGACCCTGACGATCAGGTGGACCTTACGGCAACGTCGGGATCGGACGGAGAACCAGACTCCAAATATCAGCGCAGGTACAGCCCCCGCCGCTCAGACCGGTCCCCGTCCCGCCGCCGCAGCCCAGGCCATCGCCGCGACAGCCCGCCGCCGAGGCGTCGCAGCGCGTACCGCGATGAGCCACAAGCGCTCTCCAGCCGCCACGACCACCATGCAGCAGCCCCCCTCCTGCCCTACCCGTACTCGGGGGACCCCCACGACCCCCGAGTGGCCATGGCCCACAACCCCTACGCTCCCCCGCCCTGGAGCCCCCCAGCCGACCCCCACCGCTACCAGCCGTACTTCGGTCGGCGTCCGCGGGACCGGTAACCCGGGACATGGCGGGGCGCAACGAGGACATCCCTGCCGCCGTGTCTCAGCTCCGCCACTCCCACCTCGACGGCGTCCCCCATGTCCGGGACCTGCACCTGGGCGCATACACTCCCAGCTCCCCCCCCAGAGAGTGGGGCCTGGTACCGGTACCGGCCTCGGGCACTGCCCAGTTCATCACGCCCCCCTATGCCCTCGAAATGTGCCTGCACCTGCCGGTGGGGGTGCACTACTACCGGGCGTGCAGCGGGGCGGACCCCTGGCCCCGTAACGTTCTGTCGTTAGTGGGCGCCGTGCACTGTGTGCAGGTGACGGGCTCCCATCAGTTGCAGCTCTGCCGCAAGGGCCTGCCACCCACCTCCTTCATCTTGCCCGAGCATCACCACATGGTCCTCCCACAATCCCTACACAGCCGCGTCTCCATCACAGCCACAGGCCTCACCCGGGCCAGTGTCTTGGCGATGGCGGCCACGTACCACCACCGGCACCTCCGCAAGTGGGTGCGAGGCCTACCTTGCGCCCTCCCCGCAGCCGTGGACCGCAAGCTAACCCAGCACTCCACCGCCGCCAGCTCCTGCCCTGGTCCCCCCCCCACCGGCCACGTGTCGCCCCGCCCAGACGTGTTGACCCTCAACGTGCAGATGTCCCTGCGACCCAAGCTCCGCGCCCTGGACGTCCTGGTGCGCGAGTGCCAGTACCCGCTAACCCTGCATGTTCAAGAAGCGGGGCCCCAGATCATCCAACGGGTGCACCCCCTGTACCACACCATCCAGGCACCTGCAAGAATAGCTGGGGGATGTGCCACCCTCCTCTACAGGACCCCGGACCTGGTCGTGACCGGCCACAGCGCCCACCCGTCGGGACGAGCCCTCGTCACGCACTTCACCATGGCTGGCGTGACCCACTGCCACGCCAACGTGTATCTCCCCGCCGACGGGAACCTCGACACACTCCAAGAAGTCCTGGATTGGGTGTACCCGTACCTCCTCCTCACCCCGGCTAGAGTGGTTGTCCTGACAGGGGACGTGAACGCCAACTGCCGCTGGGTCTCGCACCTCCCTGTCTCCCCTGCCTCCCTCTGTGACCTCGTCCTCCCCACGCTCACGCGCCTTGGGATGCGCCGTCTACGCCCCCTTGCGGAGGCCCCCACGTGGGTGAGCCCGCAAGGTTCCGCCGGTGCCCTGGACCACATCTTCCTCCGCGCCCCTTCGGAGGCAGCCCACACCACGGAGGTGCGCTCCGATTCCAGTTTCCCATCTGACCACCTACCCGTGACTGCCACCCTCCATGACCTCCCGCCAGCGCCCCAATTGGTATGCCCTTCGAAAAAGGGCCGCTTCCCCATCCCGCGGGAGCCCCTCGCCAGCCAGCTCCGCACCCTCAACGACACCTTTCGGGCCGAACTCGCTGCGCCGCCCCCAGGCGCACCCGCAGCGCAGCCACGCTATACCGAGGTGACCTCAGCGCTATACACCGCGGCTACGGCTGCCTACGGGCCCCCCGTCCCCAGCCAGCCGGTGCCGTCGACGGTACGTGTCCACGTCACCAACCTTCAACGCTACACGCTCGCCTACCCGGATTGGGCATCCCAATCGTCACACCTCGTGGAGGTCGCCCGCCTCAAAGAACGCATCCGAGCGGCCTGGGACGTTCTCCTTCTGGAGAAGGATGTAGGGCTGGCGCCCCTACCCGCTGCCCCTGGCCAACCCACCAAAGTGGACTACCGCCGCACGTTGGGGGCGCGCTACGTACCCCCAGCGGATCCGGTCTACGTGGTGGGCGTCCCAGTACCTCTTCATCAACAAGCCGCAGTTGCGTTGGACCAGCTGCGCCAAAGGCACCTTGCCCCTCTTGAGGCGCTCTCACTCGCGCGCGTCCGGACCATCACGGGATGGGAGGAAAGGCCGCTCGGCCCACCACCCAACGCCACCACCGCAAACCTGCGGGCCATCATCCGCCGGGCGGCGGCCACTGTGCCGTACCACGACTTACTGGAGTACCGGCTGTTCGGACAATTGGAGGATGCCCAGTTTGCGGCGATCGTGAGCCTGATCAACAGTATTCTCCGTGGGGTGCCCGTGCCCCAGGCACACTCTGCAGACTTCATCAACCTTCCGAAAAAGACGCCGCACGGCCCCATTGCGAACGGCAGACCGCTGACCAATCTGGCCACGATATGGAAGCTCACGGCTGCCCTCATCAAAGACCACTACCAGCCCCGCCTGGTTCAGAACGGCATCCTACCGCCCTACCAGTTCGGGATGTCCCCGCACTGCTCCTCCGTGGAGCTACTCCGCGTCCTACACGATGTATGGTGGGACCGCTGGCGCAGACGCCTTGAAGCGTGGGTCCTGTCGGACGATGTCCGCCACGCGTATGGCTCCATCAACCACACCACCGAGTACGCCGTCCTCACCGCCGCAGGGATCTCCCCGGCCGACGCCGCGACCCTTCAGCACCACGACCGCGCCCTTGAGGTGCACATGGGGGGAGCTGACGGACGCTCTCCGTCCTCCACCCGGCTGGGGGCCGGCACGGGGCAAGGATGCCCCGTGTCCGGCATGAAGTACTGCATATATGGCGAGGTTCGGGGGCACGAAGCCTGCCGTTCCGTCCCCCCCACCGACACCCCCGCGGGCCCGCTGAACCGGGTTCTCCTGATGGATGACACCCAGTGGCTGCCCGGCGACCGTTGCCATTTGCCCACCCTCGCCAGCGGCATTGAGAGAGCGGGCCGCCTCACCAACCTCCACTCAGACCCAACAAAAACGGTCTTGATCGGCACCGACATGCGCGATGGTCAGGTCTATTTCCTCAACGACACGGTATACCTCAATGGTCACCCCGTGCGATGTGCCACGAGCCAGGACTACGTCCGCGTCCTTGGCCGCCATGCCCTTCCCCACCTCTTCCATCCCGTCGACTCCCGGCGCCTGTTCTCGGGCGCCCGCGCTGCGTGCCGGGCGCTCCGCGCCCCACGACTCCCCGCCCACTACCCCCTCGCCATGTATACTGCCAAGTGTCATGAGACGGTCAACTGGTTTACCAGTGTCCGCCCCCCCTCCTACGGGGCCCTGCGCGTGCTGGACGCCATGACCGCCTCGGCCATGCGCGCCACCGCTGGGTGGACCCTCTCCGCCTCTGCTCACTTCCTCCGTGAGGTCCCCGAAGGGGGAGTCGGTATACCCCCGGCACCGGTCGTTGGGTTTACTAACTTCTTCGGCGTCTACATCCGACACCTGAACCACCCCAACTCCCTGGTCTGCCGGTACACGCGCCACGGGCTCCTCACTGCCCTCTGGCGGTTCCATCCTTCCCAGCCCTGCCTCACCCCGGAGCTCGGACTCCGGTGCACCGCACACCCCACGGACCACGATCTATTTGTTGCCCTGTGCCACCGGTGCGACATCGCCATCCACTTACCCCCTGACAGCCATCTGCCACACCACACCCCCCATGTGCTGGCCCTGTCGTCGCCCGGACTCGAGGTCCAGGACACCCACGCGTGGATGCTTGCGGGCCATCGCAGTACAGAGGACGCGCGACGCAAGGGGTGGCCCCGGGCCTCGCCCCGCCCCACTCCGCCGGTCGGCACCGTCCCCCCGGTTAGACGCTGCCAAGCGGTGACTGCGACCGTCCCCACGTTCTCCTGGCTCCCTGAGAACTATGGGATCCTCCACGACGCGTCGTGGTGCCCGAAGACCCGGCGCTGCGGCGGGGCAGTGGCGGTGTTCTGCCCCGTCACCCTCCGGTACCAGGTGTACCCCGTCCCCATCCCCTTGAGGCTGGACAACGCCTACACGGCGGAGCTGTACACGGCATGGGTGGCCCTCACCGCCAAGGGGCCCTCAGCCGACCCTGCCATCGGCTTCCGATCCGGTGCGTGGCACTTCGCGGACTGCAAAGGGTACATCACGGCGCAGGAAGGGCGCCGCGAGCCGGAAGACTCGCTGCAGGGAGATCTCATAAGATCGTGTCGCGACATGGCCCACGGTCATGCCCCTCCCCATCACCTCTATTCCCATATCGCCGGCACCTGGCTCGATACCCTGCTGGACCGGGTGGACGAAGCGGCAGGGCAGGCTGCGGACAATTGCCCGGACGCCGTGGGATGGCTCGGCCCCCTACAGAAACCCCGCGTCTGCTTCTCCCACGCGGGCCTCCAGGTCCACGACGCCGTGCCCCACGCGCGCCGCGCCTTGCTCGCCTCCCACCACGCCTTCTCTGCGTCCCCCCCGCCACAACACCTCCCCGACCTCAACGAGTACGCCAACATCGTCAGCCACGGTCTCATCACGTGGGGGGACCACCTCACGGTCACCGGCATCCGCCTCTCCCTGTTCCCCCCAAGAGATACGCCCTGCCCCCTCTGCACCATGCCCGCCTCCGGGGACCATATCCTCTCGTGCCCGCTAGACCCGCTCATCCGCGCCCACTACCATCGGTGGCTTGCGGCCCGACTCTCTCAGAGGTGCCATGCCTGGCGCCACTGTACGCCCACTGCTTGGGGCACCCTCGTCCTTTGGGGGGACGAGCCGTTCATACTGGCTGTGGATGGCTCCCCGGCCCACCACACCGTCGCAACCTACACTGTTGGTCGCCTCGGAGCCATCTCCACGCCACACAGGGATGCCCTGCTGCACAGAGGTCTGCGTCCTGCGCGTCTCCGTCGCCTACTCTGCGATGTCGTTCTCACTACCGTTCTCCTACATAAGCGGCACGCGGTGCCCGTTCTACCTCTTGCCGACTACCTCTCTCCCCTACCGCGGGCCCCTGTTAACCAGTCCCTCGCCAACGATCCACCGCCAGAGTGGTATCACGTAGCCAACTGGGCCCCAACGCCCGGCTCGGGCAGGTGGCCGGCCTGGGACGTCCTCCTAGGACTCTGGCTATCAGGGGACCTCCTCCTGGCCCCTAAGGTGAAGTCCGCCATCTCCACCCGGAACAAGCGCAATCCGTACCGCGTCCTGTATGTGTACAACGAGACGAACCAGATGTCGCCGGCCGTGCAGCGGGAGATTGAGCTGGAAGCCCATGACGTGATCATCTTGGACAGTCTCGGACGGCACGGGCTTGCCCCCCATCTCCCGGATCGACGCCGCCTCTGGGCCATCCATTACGGTGGCAATGGACGGAGCCTGGAGGCCGGCCTCTGTGGAGATGTGATCCCCTCGTGGTGTGCCGCACTACATTCCGCGTTCTCGGCCATCCTCACTGCGGCTTCCCAAGGACCCCGCACGGTCTTTAAGGACATGCAGGTGGCCATGGGTCGGCCCGCCCCGTGGCCCTGTCCCCGCCCGTGACCCGTCCTCGACCTCACGCGCCCGGACCGCTCCGGTGCTGCGCGCAGTCGTGCCGGACCGCGCTCCTTGTCTGGCGGCGTTCCAAGTCGGAGGTGATGCCCCGGGAGACCCACATCTTCCGTGCCCGTTGATCTTGGAACGCTTACTCGGGTGGATCCAGGACAGGTCGGAGCGGTTGGTGGCCGGGACCGGAGAGCAGATCGAGCCGTAGCGTTGTCGTACACCGACGTTGTGACCCAGACGGCCTGCTGGGAGGAGCGTTCTCAGGTGTGCGACGAGATTCGTCTTGCTCTAGCGGAGGTAAGACGGAGGACTCCCTCGGCAGAGCCTGCGTTTGGCCCCCGAGGGACGACGCCAAGGCTCACCGTACGTGGGACCGCGGCAGGCGCTCCTCCTCCTCCTCCTCCTCCTCCTCACTGCCTCGGGGCAGTGGGCAGTGGAACTCTTGCAATGCTTTGGCCCACTGCCTGGGGGCAGTGGGCTGTGCAACTCGTGCAATGCCCTGCCTCAATGCCCTCGGGCAGTAGGCAGTGCAACTCCTGCAATGCACCGCCTCACTGCCTGGGGGCAGTGGGCTGTGGAATTCCTGCAATGCTCTGCCCCACTGTCTGGGGGCAGTGGGCAGCGCAACTCCTGCCATACACTGCCGCACTGCCTGGGGGCAGTGGGCAGTGCAACTCCTGCAATGCACTGCCTCATTGCCCTCGGGCAGTAGGCAGTGCAACTCCTGCAATGCACCGCCTCACTGCTTGGGGGCAGTGGGCGGTGGAATTCCTGCAATGCTGTGCCCCACTGCCTGGGGGCAGTGGGCAGCGCAACTCCTGCAATGCACTGCCCCACTGCCTGGGGGCTGTGGACAGTGGAACTCCTGCAATGCTCTGCCCCACTGCCTGGGGGCAGTGGGCAGTGGAACTCCTGCAATGCTCTGCCCCACTGCCTGGGGGCAGTGGGCAGCGCAACTCCTGCCATACACTGCCGCACTGCCTGGGGGCAGTGGGCAGTGCAACTCCTGCAATGCACTGCCCACTGCCTGGGGGCAGTGAGCAGTGCAACTCCTGCAATGCACTGCCTCACTGCCCTCGGGCAGTAGGCAGTGCAACTCCTGCAGTGCACCGCCTCACTGCCCGGGGGCAGTGGGCAGTGGAATTCCTGCAATGCTCTGCCCCAATGCCTGGGGGCAGGGGGCAGCGCAACTCCTGCAATGCCCTATCTCACTGCCTGGGGGCAGGGGGCAGTGCAACTCCTGCAATGCTCTGCCCCACTGCCTGGGGGCAGTGGGCAGCGCAACTCCTGCCATACACTGCCGCACTGCCTGGGGGCAGTGGGCATTGCAACTCCTGCAATGCACTGCCTCACTGCCCTCAGGCAGTAGGCAGTGCAACTCCTGCAGTGCACTGCCCCGCTGCCTGAGGACAGTGGGCAGTGCAACTCCTGCAATACACTGCCCCACTGCCTGGGGACAGTGGACAGTGCAACTCCTGCAATGCACTGTCCCACTGCCTGGGGGCAGTGGGCATTTGAACCCCTGCAATGCACTGCCTCACTGCCTGGGAGCAGTGGGCAGTGCAACTCCTGCAATGTCTGCCTCACTGCCTGGGGGCAGTGGGCAGTGCCACTCCTGCAATCCACTGCCGCACTGCCTAGGGGCAGTGGGCAGTGCAGCTCCTGCAGTGCACTGCCTCACTGCCCTCGGGCAGCAGGCAGTTCAACTCATGCAATGCACTGCCTCACTGCCCGGGGGCAGTGGGCAGTGCAACTCCTGCAATGCGCTGCCTCACTGCCTGGGGGCAGTGGGCAGTGGAACTCCCGCAATACACCGCCTCACTGCCCGGGAGGAGTGGGCAGTGCAGCTCCTGCGATGCACTGCCTCACTGCCTGGGGGCAGTGGGCAGTGGAACTCCTGCAATACGCTGCCCCACTGCCCTGGGGGCAGTGGACAGTGCAACCCCTGCAATGCATTACCTCACTGCCTGGAAGCAGTGGGCAGTGGAACTCCTGCAATGCACTGCCTCACTGCCTGGGGGCAGTGGGCAGTGCAACTCCTGCAATGCACTGCCTCACCGCCTGGGGGCGGTGCACAGTGGAACCTCTGCAATGCACTGCCTCACTGCCTGGGGGCAGTGGGCAGTGGAACCCTGCAATGCATTGCCTCACTGCCCTGGGGCGGCGGGCAGTGCAACTCCTGCAATGCACTGCCTCACTGCCTGGGGGCAGTGGACAGTGGAACTCCTGCAATGCATTGCCCCACAGCCTGGGGGCAGTGGGCAGTGGAACCCCTGCAATGCACTGCCTCACTGCCCTGGGGCAGTGGGCAGTGGAACTCCTGCAATGCACTGCCTCACTGCCTGGGGGCACTGGGCAGGGCAACTCCTGCAATGCACTGCCTCACTGCCTGGGGGCGGTGGGCAGTGCAACTCCTGCAGTGCACTGCCCCACTGCCTGGGGGCAGTGGGCAGTGCAACTCCTGCAATGCACTGCCCCACTGCCTGGGGGCTGTGGACAGTGCAACTCCTGCACTACACTGCCTCACTGCCCTGGGGCAGTGGGCAGTGCAACTTCTGCAATGCACCGCCTCACTGCCTGGGGGCAGTGGGCAGTGGAACTCTTGCAATGCTCTGCCCCACTGCCTGGGGGCAGTGGGCAGCGCAACTCCTGCCATACACTGCCGCACTGCCTGGGGGCAGTGGGCAGTGGAACTCCTGCAATGCACTGCCCACTGCCTGGGGGCAGTGGGCAGTGGAACTCCTGCAATGCACTGCCTCACTGCCCTCGGGCAGTGGGCAGCGCAACTCGTGCAATGCACTGCCTCACTGCCTGGGGGCAGTGGACACTGTAACTCCCGCAGTACACCGCCTCACTGCCCGGGAGCAGTGGGCAGTGCAACTCCTGCGACGCACTGCCTCACTGCCTGGGGGCAGTGGGCAATGGAACTCCTGCAATACACTGCCTCACTCCTTGGGGCAGTGGGCAGTGCAACTCCTGCAATGCACTGCCTCACTGCCCTCGGGCAGTAGGCAGTGCAACTCCTGCAATGCACTGCCTCACTGCCTAGAGGCAGTGGGCAATGGAATTCCTGCAATGCTTTGCCCCACCGCCCGGGGGGCAGTGGGCAGCGCAACTCCTGCAATGCCCTATCTCACTGCCTGGGGGCAGGGGGCAGTGCAACTCGTGCAATACACTGCCACACTGCCCTGGGGCAGTGGGCAGTGCAACTCCTGCAATGCACTGCCTCACTACCTGGGGGCAGTGGGCAGTGGAACTCGTGCAATGCTCTGGCCCACTGCCCGGGGGCAGTGGGCAGCGCAACTCCTGCAATGCACTGCCTCACTGCCTGGGGGCAGTGGGCAGTGCAACTCCTGCAATGCACTGACTGCCTCACTGCCTAGGGGCAGTGGGCAGTGCAACTCCTGCAATGCACTGCCTCACTGCCTCGGGGCAGTGGGCAGTGGAACTCTTGCAATGCTTTGGCCCACTGCCTGGGGGCAGTGGGCTGTGCAACTCGTGCAATGCCCTGCCTCAATGCCCTCGGGCAGTAGGCAGTGCAACTCCTGCAATGCACCGCCTCACTGCCTGGGGGCAGTGGGCTGTGGAATTCCTGCAATGCTCTGCCCCACTGCCTGGGGGCAGGGGGCAGCGCAACTCCTGCAATGCCCTATCTCACTGCCTGGGGGCAGGGGGCAGTGCAACTCCTGCAATGCTCTGCCCCACTGTCTGGGGGCAGTGGGCAGCGCAACTCCTGCCATACACTGCCGCACTGCCTGGGGGCAGTGGGCAGTGCAACTCCTGCAATGCACTGCCTCATTGCCCTCGGGCAGTAGGCAGTGCAACTCCTGCAATGCACCGCCTCACTGCTTGGGGGCAGTGGGCGGTGGAATTCCTGCAATGCTGTGCCCCACTGCCTGGGGGCAGTGGGCAGCGCAACTCCTGCAATGCCCTATCTCACTGCCTGGGGGCAGTGGGCAGTGGAACTCTTGCAATGCTCTGCCCCACTGCCTGGGGGCAGTGGGCAGCGCAACTCCTGCCATACACTGCCGCACTGCCTGGGGGCAGTGGGCAGTGCAACTCCTGCAATGCACTGCCCACTGCCTGGGGGCAGTGGGCAGTGCAACTCCTGCAATGCACTGCCTCACTGCCCTCGGGCAGTAGGCAGTGCAACTCCTGCAATGCACCGCCTCACTGCCCGGGGGCAGTGGGCAGTGGAATTCCTGCAATGCTCTGCCCCAATGCCTGGGGGCAGGGGGCAGCGCAACTCCTGCAATGCCCTATCTCACTGCCTGGGGGCAGGGGGCAGTGCAACTCCTGCAATGCTCTGCCCCACTGCCTGGGGGCAGTGGGCAGCGCAACTCCTGCCATACACTGCCGCACTGCCTGGGGGCAGTGGGCATTGCAACTCCTGCAATGCACTGCCTCACTGCCCTCAGGCAGTAGGCAGTGCAACTCCTGCAGTGCACTGCCCCGCTGCCTGAGGACAGTGGGCAGTGCAACTCCTGCAATACACTGCCCCACTGCCTGGGGACAGTGGACAGTGCAACTCCTGCAATGCACTGTCCCACTGCCTGGGGGCAGTGGGCATTTGAACCCCTGCAATGCACTGCCTCACTGCCTCGGAGCAGTGGGCAGTGCAACTCCTGCAATGTCTGCCTCACTGCCTGGGGGCAGTGGGCAGTGCCACTCCTGCAATCCACTGCCGCACTGCCTAGGGGCAGTGGGCAGTGCAGCTCCTGCAGTGCACTGCCTCACTGCCCTCGGGCAGCAGGCAGTTCAACTCATGCAATGCACTGCCTCACTGCCCGGGGGCAGTGGGCAGTGCAACTCCTGCAATGCGCTGCCTCACTGCCTGGGGGCAGTGGGCAGTGGAACTCCCGCAATACACCGCCTCACTGCCCGGGAGGAGTGGGCAGTGCAGCTCCTGCGATGCACTGCCTCACTGCCTGGGGGCAGTGGGCAGTGGAACTCCTGCAATACGCTGCCCCACTGCCCTGGGGGCAGTGGACAGTGCAACCCCTGCAATGCATTACCTCACTGCCTGGAAGCAGTGGGCAGTGGAACTCCTGCAATGCACTGCCTCAATGCCTGGGGGCAGTGGGCAGTGCAACTCCTGCAATGCACTGCCTCACCGCCTGGGGGCGGTGCACAGTGGAACCTCTGCAATGCACTGCCTCACTGCCTGGGGGCAGTGGGCAGTGGAACCTCTGCAATGCATTGCCTCACTGCCCTGGGGCGGCGGGCAGTGCAACTCCTGCAATGCACTGCCTCACTGCCTGGGGGCAGTGGACAGTGGAACTCCTGCAATGCATTGCCCCACAGCCTGGGGGCAGTGGGCAGTGGAACCCCTGCAATGCACTGCCTCACTGCCCTGGGGCAGTGGGCAGTGGAACTCCTGCAATGCACTGCCTCACTGCCTGGGGGCAGTGGGCAGTGCAACTCCTGCAATGCACTGCCTCACTGCCTGGGGGCGGTGGGCAGTGCAACTCCTGCAGTGCACTGCCCCACTGCCTGGGGGCAGTGGGCAGTGCAACTCCTGCAATGCACTGCCCCACTGCCTGGGGGCTGTGGACAGTGCAACTCCTGCACTACACTGCCTCACTGCCCTGGGGCAGTGGGCAGTGCAACTTCTGCAATGCACTGCCTCACTGCCTGGGGGCAGTGGGCAGTGGAACTCTTGCAATGCTCTGCCCCACTGCCTGGGGGCAGTGGGCAGCGCAACTCCTGCCATACACTGCCGCACTGCCTGGGGGCAGTGGGCAGTGGAACTCCTGCAATGCACTGCCCACTGCCTGGGGGCAGTGGGCAGTGGAACTCCTGCAATGCACTGCCTCACTGCCCTCGGGCAGTAGGCAGTGCAACTCCTGCAATGCACCGCCTCACTGCCCGGGGGCAGTGGGCAGTGCAACTCCTGCAATGCACTGCCTCACTGCCTGAGGGCAGGGGGCAGCGCAACTCCTGCAATGCCCTATCTCACTGCCTGGGGGCAGTGGGCAGCGCAACTCCTGCCATACACTGCCGCACTGCCTGGGGGCAGTGGGCATTGCAACTCCTGCAATGCACTGCCTCACTGCCCTCAGGCAATAGGCAGTGCAACTCCTGCAGTGCACTGCCCCGCTGCCTGGGGGCAGCGGGCAGTGCAACTCCTGCAATACACTGCCCCACTGCCTGGGGACAGTGGACAGTGCAACTCCTGCAATGCACTGCCCCACTGCCTGGGGGCAGTGGGCATTTGAACCCCTGCAATGCACTGCCTCACTGCCTGGGAGCAGTGGGCAGTGCAACTCCTGCAATGGACTGCCTCACTGCCTGGGGGCAGTGGGCAGTGCCACTCCTGCAATCCACTGCCGCACTGCCCGGGGGTAGTGGGCAGTGCAGCTCCTGCAGTGCACTGCCTCACTGCCCTCGGGCAGCAGGCAGTTCAACTCATGCAATGCACTGCCTCACTGCCAGGGGGCATTGGGCAGTGGAACTCCTGCAATGCTCTGCCCCACTGCCTGGGGGCAATGGGCAGTGCAACTCCTGCAATGCGCTGCCTCACTGCCTGGGGGCAGTGGGCAGTGGAACTCCCGCAATACACCGCCACACTGCCCGGGAGGAGTGGGCAGTGCAGCTCCTGCGATGCACTGCCTCACTGCCTGGGGGCAGTGGGCAGTGGAACTCCTGCAATACACTGCCCCACTGCCCTGGGGGCAGTGGACAGTGCAACCCCTGCAATGCATTACCTCGCTGCCTGGAAGCAGTGGGCAGTGGAATTCCTGCAATGCACTGCCTCACTGCCTGGGGGCAGTGGGCAGTGCAACTCCTGCAATGCACTCCCTCACCGCCTGGGGGCGGTTCACAGTGGAACACCTGCAATGCACTGCCTCACTGCCTGGGGGCAGTGGGCAGTGCAACCCCTGCAATGCATTGCCTCACTGCCCTGGGGCGGCGGGCAGTGCAAATCCTGCAATGCACTGCCTCACTGGCTGGGGGCAGTGGGCAGTGCAACTCCTGCAATGCACTGCCTCACTGCCTGGGGGCAGTGGACAGTGGAACTCCTGCAATGCATTGCCCCACTGCCTGGGGGCAGTGGGCAGTGGAACCCCTGCAATGCACTGCCTCACTGCCCTGGGGCAGTGGGCATTGGAACTCCTGCAATGCACTGCCTCACTGCCTGGGGACAGTGGGCAGTGCAACTCCTGCAGTGCACTGCCCCACTGCCTGGGGGCAGTGGGCAGTGCAACTCCTGCAATGCACTGCCCCACTGCCTGGGGGCTGTGGACAGTGCAACTCCTGCACTACACTGCCTCACTGCCCTGGGGCAGTGGGCAGTGCAACTTCTGCAATGCACTGCCTCACTGCCTGGGGGCAGTGGGCGTTGGAACTCTTGCAATGCACTGCCTCAGTGCCTGGGGGCAGTGGGCAGCGGTCAGTGGTCGGAGTGTCCTGCAGGGCCTGCGCGGCTGTAGAACCGGGTACACCAGCCCTGGGGGGACGGGGAGTCCTGCCCAGGGGGTGGTCGGAGTGTCCTGTAGGGCCTGCGGGGAGGTAGAATCGGGCACACCAGCCCGGGGGGATGGGGAGTCCTGCCCAGGGGGTGGTCCGAGCGTCCTGCAGGGCCTGTGGGGATGTAGATTTGGGCACACCGGCTTGGGGAGATGGGGAGTCCAGCCCAGGGGGTGGTCGGAGTGTCTTGCTGGGCCTGCGGGGAGGTAGATTCGGGCACACCGGCCCGGGGGGACGGGGAGTTCTGCCCAGGGGGTGGTTGGAGTGTCCTGCAGGGCCTGTGGGGACGTAGAACCGGGCACACCGGCCTGGGGGGATGGGGAGTCCAGCCCAGGGGGTGGTCGGAGTTTCTTGCAGGGTCTGCGGGGATGGACAACCGGGCACACCGGCCTGGGGGGATGGGGAGTCCTGCCCAGGGGGTGGTCGGAGTGTCCTGCAGGGCCTGTGGGGAGGTAGATTCGGGCCCACCGGCCTGGGGGGATGGGGAGTGCTGCCCAGGGGGTGGTTGGAGTGTCTTGCTCGGCCTGTGGGGAGGTAGATTTGGGCCCACCGGCCTGGGGGGATGGGGAGTCCTGCCCAGGGGGTGGTCGGAGTGTCGTGCAGGGCCTGTGGGGAGGTAGATTCGGGCACACCGGCCTGGGGGGATGGGGAGTGCTGCCCGGGGGGTGGTTGGAGTGTCTTGCTGGGCCTGTGGGGAGGTAGATTCGGGCACACCGCCCCGGGGAGACGGGGAGTCCTGCCCAGGGGGTGGTCGGAGTGTCCTGCAGGGCCTATGGGGACGTAGAACCTGGCACACCGGCCTGGGGAGATGGGGAGTCCTGCCCAGGGGGTGGTCGGAGCGTCCTGCAAGGCCTGTGGGGACGTAGAACCGGGCACACCAGCCCGGGGGGATGGGGAGTCCCGCCTAGGGGGTGGTTGGAGTTTCTTGCAGGGCCTGCGGGGATAGACAACCGGGCCCACCGGCCTGAGGGGACGGGGAGTCCTGCCCAGGGGGTGGTCGGAGCGTCCCGCAGGGCCTGTGGGGGCGTAGAACCGGGCACACCGGCCTAGGGGGACGGGGAGTCCAGCCCAGCGGGTGGCCGGATTTTCCCGCAGGGCCTGCGGGAATGGACAACCGGGCCCACCGGCCTTGGGGGATGGGGAGTCCTGCCCAGGGGGTGGTCGGAGCGTCTTGCAGGGCCTGTGGGGACGTAGAACCGGGCACGCCGGCCTGGGGGGATGGGGAGTCCTGCCCAGGGGGTGGTCGGAGCGTCCTGCAGGGCCTGTGGCGACGTAGAACCGGGCACACCAACTTGGGGGGATGGGGAGTCCTGCCCAGGGGGTGGTCGCAGCGTCCTGCAGGGCCTGTGGGAACGTAGAACCGGGCACACCGGCCTGGGGGGATGGGGAGTCCAGCCCAGGGGGTGGTCGGAGTTTCCTGCATGGCCTGCGGGGATGGACAACCGGGCCCACCGGCCTGGGGGGATGGGGAGTCCTGCCCAGGGGGTGGTCGGAGCGTCCTGCAGGGCCTGTGGGGACGTAGAACCGGGCACACCGGCCTGGGGGGATGGGGAGTCCAGCCCAGGGGGTGGTCGGAGTTTCCTGCATGGCCTGCGGGGATGGACAACCGGGCCTGGGGGGATGGAGAGTCCTGCCCAGGGGGTGGTCGGAGTTTCCTGCAGGGCCTGCGGGGATAGACAACCGGGCCCACTGGCCTGGGGGGATGGGGAGTCCTGCCCAGGGGGTGGTCGGAGCGTCCTGCAGGGCCTGTGGGAACGTAGAACCGGGCACACCGGCCTGGGAGGATGGGGAGTCCAGCCCAGGGGGTGGTCGGAGTTTCCTGCAGGGCCTGCGGGGATGGACAACCGGGCCCACCGGCCTGGGGGGATGGGGAGTCCTGCCCAGGGGGTGGTCGGAGCGTCCTGCAGGGCCTGTGGGGACGTAGAACCGGACACACCGGCCTGGGGGGATGGGGAGTCCAGCCCAGGGGGTGGTCGGAGTTTCCTGCAGGGCCTGCGGGGATGGACAACCGGGCCTGGGGGGATGGGGAGTCCTGCCCAGGGGGTGGTCGGAGCGTCCTGCAGGGCCTGTGGGGACGTAGAACCGGGCACACCGGCCTGGGGGGATGGGGAGTCCAGCCCAGGGGGTGGTCGGAGTTTCCTGCAGGGCCTGCGGGGATGGACAACCGTGCCTGGGGGGATGGAGAGTCCTGCCCAGGGGGTGGTCGGAGCGTCCTGCAGGGCCTGTGGGGACGTAGAACCGGGCACACCGGCCTGGGGGGATGGGGAGTCCAGCCCAGGGGGTGGTCGGAGTTTCCTGCAGGGCCTGCGGGGATAGACAACCGGGCGCACTGGCCTGGGGGGATGGGGAGTCCTGCCCAGGGGGTGGTCGGAGCGTCCTGCAGGGCCTGTGGGGACGTAGAACCGGGCACACCGGCCTGGGGGGATGGGGAGTCCAGCCCAGGGGGTGGTTGGAGTTTCCTGCAGGGCCTGCGGGGATAGACAACCGGGCCCACTGGCCTGGGGGGATGGGGAGTCCTGCCCAGGGGGTGGTCGGAGCGTCCTGCAGGGCCTGTGGGGACGTAGAACCGGGCACACCGGCCTGGGGGGATGGGGAGTCCAGCCCAGGGGGTGGTCGGAGTTTCCTGCAGGGCCTGCGGGGATAGACAACCGGGCCCACTGGCCTGGGGGGATGGGGAGTCCTGCCCAGGGGGTGGTCGGAGCGTCCTGCAGGGCCTGTGGGGACGTAGAACCGGGCACACCGGCCTGGGGGGACGGGGAGTCCAGCCCAGGGGGTGGTCGGAGTTTCCTGCAGGGCCTGCGGGGATGGACAACCGGGCCTGGGGGGATGGAGAGTCCTGCCCGGGGGGTGGTCGGAGCGTCCTGCAGGGCCTGTGGGGACGTAGAACCGGGCACACCGGCCCGGGGGGATGGGGAGTCCAGCCCAGGGGGTGGTCGGAGTTTCCTGAAGGGCCTGCGGGGATAGACAACCGGGCCCACCGGCCTGGGGGGACGGGGAGTCCTGCCCATGGGGTGGTCGGAGCGCCCTGCAGGGCCCGTGGGGACGTAGAACCGGGCGCACCGGCTTGGGGGGGACGGGGAGCCCAGCCCAGGGGGTGTTCGGAGCCTCCTGCGTGGCCATTGGGGGGCCATCTTCTTCTGAGAACCGGGCGCACCGGCTTGGGGGGGACGGGGAGTCCAGCCCAGGGGGTGTTCGGAGCCTCCTGCAAGGCCAGTGGGGGGCCAGTATCTTCGGAGAACCGGGCGCACCGGCCTGGGGGGGACGGGGAGCCCAGCCCAGGGGGTGTTCGGAGCCTCCGGCAGGACCCGTGGGTACTCCCTCCTACCTCTTACCAGCAGCAGGCAAGTAAGCAGGCAGTACCGGGGGTCATAACCCCGGGGTAACAGTCTCTGGGACTCAACGTGAGTCCTCTTAACCAGGAACAACCCCAAACACCGCCGGGGCTTAACTCCCGAACGTAACGGTGTTTGGGGCCCCCGTGGGCCTTATGAGCCCACGGAGTGTACTGAGGCGTGGCTACGAGCACTTAAAGTCTGGCCTGCCGTACCCATTTCTGGGCTCGCCTCAGTACGGCCGGTCGGGTCCGGCTCTGGGGGCTGCGCACTAAACCGGCACCGGGAGAGGGCCGTTTTACCCGGTTAAGCATTACTTATGGCAGTAGGCACTAATTATTACATTAGGGTTTTACTCAGCGCATTTGTTTACCCCGCAGACTTGCCCCTCCAGTGGTGCGCTCACCTTTGGGGCTGCCTTTGGGGGATCAGGGGCTATTACCCCTCCCGGACGCCCTCCCTGGTGTTGGCGCCGGGGTGGTGGCCGGGGGGCCTTACACCGTACCTCAAAGGATGTTGGATACCCTTACCGGGGCGTCCAGCCGGACGGGTGCCCTGGGGGGCATTCTCAATCCAATTTTCGTCTATCCTCTGCTTCTATTCGTGTGCGTTAAAAATCAGTCGGCGAGGCATTCAGCTACCTCAAGAGTGTCATAGTCGCTCCTGCCGTTTACCCACGCTTGGCCAAATCTCTTTGCACTGACAGTCAGTGCACTGGGCAGTAGTCACCTCGCAGAACCAGTCAGCAGGTCCAGCCTGCACATTGTGGACTCTTTCTGAAAGTGACTGCATCTGCAGTGCCTTTGACCTGCTCCTCTGCTCCTGTGGCCCCGGGACCCCCAGGCCAGCTTCCAGGCACCGCGCCTCTGCTAGGGCGGGGGCCCCCACATGCACCCTCCGGGGCCCTTCCCACCTGCACACCTGGACGCTTGCCATGAAGACCCCGCACTGGAGCCTCCTCGGTGGCGCGTCCGGGCCCAGTTGTTCACGCGGCCGGCCGCCGATGCGGGGCCCTGGAGGCGCACCGCACGGGCGCTGCCAGCCTGTGAGAGGGGCATGGGCAGGGAGGGTTTTGGGGCGGGTGCGGCAGCAGGGGGCGAGGAGAGGAGGCGGCGCAGGGGGGAGGGGCCACCGGGGCGCGCGCAGGGGCGGCTGTGGGGGGGCTGGGGCAGGTGCGCGGGGGGGGGGGGGGGGGCGCATGTCTGGGCTCCAGTGTGGGCCCGGTGCGTGGGCGGGCGCGTAGGGGAGGAGAGGAGGGGGAGGCTAGGTCAGCCGTCCTCTACTGGGGGTCGCTGACCGTTCCCAGGGCCAAGGCGGCCGGTACTAGGGGCCGCGGGGTCCCTGGGGATGGTGCTTGGCACTGGGACGTGCGCGCAACCGACACTGTTAGTACACCGCCTATTGGCAGTGCCCGGGCCCTGTCGTCCGGGGCTTCGCACCCGGCACCCAGCCCATGGGTAGAGCTGGGGAGTACTCAGGGTGTGGTGTGGTGTGGTGTGGTGTGGTGTGGTGTGGTGTGGTGTGGTGTGGTGTGGTGTGGTGTGGTGTGGTGTGGTGTGGTGTGGTGTGGTGTGGTGTGGTGTGGTGTGGTGTGGTGTGGTGTGGTGTGGTGTGGTGTGCCGAAGGCGCTATTACCAAAGGGCAAAGGCCGGGATGTCTACCCACGGGTACAGGTAAACGGGCTGGGCTGTGTGTGTTGTGTGCGCGCTGTGTGTAAGTGTGTTGTGGCATAGCCGGACCAGTGTACTCTCGCACTTGGCCGACACTGCCTTGCCAACGCCTGCGCGCAGTCACACAGGGTCTCATGGGCCCACTGCACCCCGCGTGCCGCGCTGCACCATCAGTGCTTTTTGTGTGGTGCCGCACTGCTTGGTGCTGTGCACTACACTGCACTGTGTGTGCCCTGCTGCACAGTTGTTGTGGGCAGAGGGCAGTGGGCAGTGTAACGCACTGCCACTTCGCACCCGGCACCCAGCCCATGGGTAGAGCTGGGGAGTACTCAGGGTGTGGTGTGGTGTGGTGTGGTGTGGTGTGGTGTGGTGTGGTGTGGTGTGGTGTGGTGTGGTGTGGTGTGGTGTGGTGTGGTGTGGTGTGGTGTGGTGTGGTGTGGTGTGGTGTGGTGTGGTGTGGTGTGGTGTGGTGTGGTGTGGTGTGGTGTGGTGTGGTGTGGTGTGGTGTGGTGTGGTGCTGTGTTGTTCCTTTTTTTTTTTGCTGTGTTTGTGTTGTGTTGTGTCACGTTGTGTTGCGTTGTTTTTTTTTTTGTGTTCTTCCTTGTTTTGTTTTTTTGTGTTTTGTTGTGTTGTGTCGCGTTGTGTTGTGTTTTTTGGTTGTGTTAATCCTTGTTTTATTTTTTTCTGTTGTGTTGTGTTGTGTTTCTCTTTCTCTTTCTCTTTCTCTTTCCCTTTCCTTTTTTGGGGTGCCATTCCAGTTTTCCTCTCTTTTTCATATTCCTTTTTGCAGGGTCGGCAAGAGTGGCACAGAGAGGGAAATGCTATCAGGCCACGTTCGCCATACAAGCTCACCGGTTATTGGAAACACACCACCGAATGTCACTCCGTGGATAGCGACACTGTGGATGAACGACACGCACCAATCCCTACTCCTGAAGTTTTGCCGGAGGATTCTTCTGGCAAAATTATTTCTTTTGTAGAGTCCAGCAACACGCAATCCTTCACGAGTACTAGTCGAACGGATACATGGACTGACACAAATCCCTGGGATGTGCCTCGCACGGAAGTACTCGCCAATGCCACCGTGGACAACTTCGTTAAAAAAATGTACCTGGGAAGAGCGCGTGCTGCACTGATATGCAAACTGCTCCATGCGCTGAATTTCCTCTTCTTGATTTCTGCGGTTGTTCAGATGTGTTGTTTTATTGTTCAAGTGTCCGTGCATGGATGGACGGGCGCCTCTGACGTTGTTGGCTCAACAACGCAGGCTGTTCACCAAGGAAGCACCCTGGCATTCACGATTATCAATATGCTATTGTGCGCAATGTTTGTCTTCCGCTCTCACATCGCGATTTCTTCGCTGGATGTGGACCACCCCAGGGCAAAAATGTTTGTACATAAAGTGTTTGATGTGGTTTGTTCGCGTGTGGCATGGATCCTCTTTTGGAACATGGTGCTCTTTGCACAAGCCCTGCGCTTGGTTCTCGAGCACGGGTTCGCCAGCTCTTGGGGGTTCTTCTGGGCAACCGTTGCTCTTATAGTATTGCCTGTTGTCGAAATTGGGTTGTTTATTTTTCATTCCACCGAGGTCGTCGGCACGACCCTCCTTTCAGCCCCTTTGGTGGCGTTCGGATCACTGGTACTGAACATATACATGGCGGTTGTCAGCGTGTACTTCGAGGACGATGTCTCTGGATGGGTCGTGTACTTGACCTTGCGAGGTGTACAGGTGGTGTTCATGGCCTCCCTAATCTGGTCGTGGAAAAGGGTGGCGACGCCCCTTTTGCTTTACTTCAAGTCGGTCCACTTCGAGCCTTTAGACGTGGAGGACGTCGTTCTGCCACACGCCCCAACGTACTCCCGCATCAACTGGAATCGGGAACTGGCGGCGGTCACGGTGGTCAAGAGTATCGCGAGAGGCATCATCGGGGAGGCCCTCGGGCTTCTTGACGGGTTTTTCCTGCAAGGGATTGTGTATTTTGGCCTTCTATTGCTGGCCTATTTCGTGGCCATGTGTGACAGCGGTCACTGCGGGACCGGCACGACGCTGACGATCGTGGGATGGGCTCTCATCCCCACGTTTTGTGTTCTTGCCGCCTCGGTGAGCCTTTATGTGACACGCCGCATGCGACAGTCCAACATTGCCATCATTAACAAGTGTTTTGCGCTGCTGTGTCCCGGTATTTACTCCTTCAAATTCGTCCAGTTCTTGGCCACGTGTGCTGATCAGGCCTATCTGGTCTCGAGGCATCGGTTCCATGACCTGCATGACTGGGCCGCGGAGAATGGCCTCGAGGATTTCCAAATGTTCCTGAACGACAAGACCAGCAGTGAGGCTTGGATCGCCACCCACACTGCGATGGTGCACCATCGGCGCACTCGCATTGTCGTCATCGCGTTCGCAGGCACCACCAGTATAACGGACGTGAGTGTCGACCTGGCACTGTGGCAGACACCATGGGAGTCAGGCCCGGTGGATAGGAAGCTCCGTCCCAGAGTTCACAGCGGATTTGCTCGGCAGTGGAGTGGCGTCAAGGAGCCAATACTCAAGACATTTGCAAGTCTCAAGGAGTTCGATCAGGTCTACATCATTGGACACAGCCTGGGGGGAGGCGTCGGAGTCCTGTGTGCCGCAGAGCTGAAGCAATCCGGGCGCCTGCCGCGCAATGTGCCCCTTACCGTCATGACCTTCGGAACCCCAAAAATTGGCAATCTGGGATTTGAGCGGTTGTACGACCGGCTGGTCCGATTCAGCTTCCATTTTGAGAATCTTGGAGACCCCATTCCCAAAGGCCCCTCTGTCAATTATTGGCCTGTAGGTCACCGCATCCCATTGGCAAATGATAAGCTACTGTCGTTCAAGCGTCGAGTCATGGACACGGTTGGCCAGACGTGCAACGCTTGCGCCAAGCCCCTTCAACACCCGCAGCCAGAGTACCTCCGTCGTTTGAAAGTCGCTGAGAACATGGCGCTGGTCCCACAATGGGCGCAGTTTGCATCAACGGGAAACACTTTCTCGAGCTTGCATATCCTTGAAGTTGCGTCAGAGGCGGCGCACCGTATCGAACGCCGCGTGTCGGTATCCCACCCACCCATTGTGCACTGCGGCCTGATTTGGAGAGGAACGATGCACTCAATTCAGGCTGAGCAGGGCATTGCCTCACATTTCTGCACCTGATACTGTTCTGTCTTCGTGTTATCTCAAATTTTATTCATCAGCGTTGAATTAGGTCTCTGCACGCCGTAGCACCTGCCGGCTCACAGAGGGCATGGGCCAACGGCCATGGGCGGCACAGTGGCAGCATTTAGAGGAAGGGCCGGTAGAGCTGTATTTTTCCTGGGATATTATGGCTGGATCCCTCCGCCATGCAGGCAACACAACCATCTTGTCGGTTATAAAATGGAACCCCCCCCCCCCGTGTGCACTGTTGCGCATCTTTTTACAGAGCCCATAACAGCCCAAGAGCAGGACACAGGCAGAAGGAACAACGATGGTGGTGCATGCGTGAGGGGCATGGTCGCCAAATGTGCTGTGGCCGGCGGGTGTACGCTGTGTGCGCCTGGCGTGTGCCTTCTGTGACGACGGAGAACTGCCGTGCTGCTGCCAACCTCTGAACAGCCCCGTGGCATTGCATCATCTGCAGAGAGTCTCTTTGTCCGTTCGCTATGCCCCCCCCCCCCCCAAACGTTCAACAGATGGTGCCCCCTTCTCGACCCAAATGTTTGGGCAGAGGACCTTGGGCACCCCGTCCGGGTTCAGAACAAGCAGCGGCTTCCCCAAACGTCGACACATTGGCCTCTGCTGTCACCCATATTGTGCAACACCAGCTTTGGTCCTCCAATCTCACGGAACTTTAGGGTCGGGCACACCCGGCGCAGCACACTGCGCCTCGATGCAAACAGGCTGCTTACCACGTCTCGACTGGTGAAACATAGCCGCTAAAGAGTGGCCAAAATAGAGTCCATGCATGGCATTTTCTCATTTTGTGCGGATAGCACACTACGCTTCGACCGAACACCGAGGATCCCTGTTCCAACACCGCACATCTATGTATCATCACCTGTGGCCCTACCTCTCGTAGCCCTTGAGGCCGATGGCCTTGATGAGCGTGCGCGGTATCCTCAACATGGTGCTAGTTTCTCTTCCGTTGTGGCCGTGTTCTGCCATTTCTTCGCCTTCTCCTGTTCCTGATCCCACGCCTCTCCCCACACCCTCCAGAATGACTGCTTCCATCGTCCACACTCTATTGGTCGCTCCGGTAGGGTCTGCACAGACATGGCATGGAGCCTTTTGGCCCCGTTTCCAGCACATCCCATGGCCATAATTCCGCGGCCATGATTCCGCTCCCCGCATGGGGCCGTACATGGGACTGGCGGATGCACATAAACAAAAGCATCATCACTTGTCGCCCTACCCCTTCACCTGGAAATGGCCATCCCAGCAGCACAACACTACCCCGCTCTTCCTGTCAGGTGGCCATTGCTACGGATGATGAGATGGATCCTGAGGTCTTGGAGGCCCTGGCCCCTACTTCCCCACGGCCGTCGGTCTTTGGGGCCCAACTGGAAGCACTGGAGCACGGTCCTTTCCCCTTTCTTGTGTTTTCGGGGAGTCTGTGCGGTCGCGGTCATTTCCTGTTTTTCTTGTGTACAGCCTTTTGGAGAGCCCCCCCCCCCCATGTCTTGAGCTTAGCCTACCCTAACCTTCGCTTAGCTCACCTTAAGTAGGTTCCCCGCGCTGCCTTGGGATCACTGGATTTTTTGTGGCACTTGGAGCGGGTGGCGTGGGGGGGCAGGGGGCGGGGGTTGCGGGCCGGGGACTCATTAGCCATAAATCAGCCACCATCAAATCTGGGGTCCATTGGCCCTCGGTGCTCATTTGTCAGCCTTTTTTGAGCCGCACATGCACTGCAGCCTGTTTGGGCGCCCCCTTCCTTGTCGAAACCGTGGCCGGTTTGGGAGTGAGAAAAACGGGCAGAAAATGGGCCAGGGGACCTGCGGGTTTTTTTTTTTGGCCATCTTTTTGTTGGTTGTCGGAGGTGCTGCGTTGTGGAATAATGCTACTTCAACAGAAAAGCTGGGTATGTGACTGTAGGTCTGTGGTATTGCAGCTCACCATTATGTCACTTCTCCCGGGGATCCCCCTCAGTGCCAAGGATGGGATTTGTTCTCTTGAGGTGCGCGGACTGTGGTACTGGTTGAGGGGGCCGCTGTTGAGGGGGATCTAAGCCACCGCCCCTCCGTCCTGGTGGTGGTGCACGCACGTTGACACTGGCATTTTGAGCCCCCGTTTGGTGGGTTGGTGGGTGGTGGGGGCAGGGTTCGCAATTGAAGATCTGGGTGCCTGAGTATCAGGCGCACGCTGGCGCCTTTATTTCAGATTTGTCACGTCACCCGAGCACCGAAGGGAAGAACACATGGAAGGCTGGCGGGCTGAGTCTCACATGATGCGTCTGATACCACCCTTAGCGAAGGATCTCGCCTCGCCTCATCTCACCTCACTGCACCGCACTTGCAGCTCATGACGCGACGGACGAGTTCCTGAAAGACGGGCTAAGATCTGCACTAAACCAGGTTGTGCCCTGATGTGCCAGACTCCCAGCCCTGTTTATCTGACTCCTTTACTTTTCTGCAGGTCCCACCATTCTGTCGTTTAAGCACTGGGTTTGTGCTGGGTTTCTGTCAGGGCGGTGTCAGTCCGGAGGCGGAGCTACTTGGGCGAGTCCTGCGGGGCATGAGCCGGGTCAGGCCCAGCGCCAACAGCCCGTTAGCGCACCTGTGGTGAGGGGGGATCAAAGGGGGTGTAGGGAGGGGGGGGGGGGGGGGCACCCGCTGGTGGTCCTGGGAGTGAATTGGCGCAGAAGAAAAGTTTGGGCCCACATTGAGTTGCGCCAAAGGCACTGGAGGCACTCTGGCATTGACTGAAGGCCGCAAAGAAGAAGTTGCCCGAGTTTGGGGAAGGGTGTGGGAGAGCAGGGGTGCAGAGGGGGCTCAATGAGTCAGGTCACCAGCCCCCCGCTCTCCCAGTCACCACAAAGCGAGGGTGCTGGCTGTGGGCTCATTTCCCCTTTCTGGGGACCAGAAAAGAGACCCGAAGGATGCATGGTCAGAGCAGCACAAACCTGTGCGATCATGCAGGAGGGTCAAACACGTAAAACTGCCCAATGACTGTGATACCAGAGTGGAGTCAACCCGTGTGGTATTGCATTAGGGCCCCACATGTCCGATTGCGCGCGAACCCCACAGAGTCTCGTTCCCCCAGTTTTCCCTAAACAAAAGACCACACAGAATGATTAGGCTCGTACTTTTGTTTGGGCAGTCTTCATCTCAACAGATGGCAGTACCAACAAGGGAACATGGGTGCAACACAATCATGGTGTGGAGTGAGGAGGGCCCAGAGAACAAGATCAATATTTTCCCTCACACCACACAGTGATCCTGCATGCAACAGTGATCCTGCATGCAGTCTTACCGCCAGCCCATGCCATTTCCCTGGGGGGTAATGCATACAGCCTCCAAGCAGACCAGACCCCGCTTCCCCCTCATCAGGACAGCCTGGTGAGTCAACCCTTCTTCCCCCTCTCATTTGCACAGGCAGGTGAGACAGGTGTGTAACCCCCTCAGCCCCCACAGAACGCAGAACGCAGTGCACAGCGGAACAAAAAGACAAGCGAACAGCAGGCAAGCATGGAGCGACACAAAGCGACGCACCGACAACAACTGAGGTGTGCAGCAGGGTGAAAAATATGGGAGGGGGGTGGCATAGATGGAAAAGAGCGAAGTAAGTGCCAGAGAACCTGATGGTTGGATCTCCTGTAAACTGGAGTGCGCCATTCAGGGGAGGACGTCCACAGTCAGTCACACAAACCATCACAGTCTGTGGAGTGAACTGCCAGCTCGATTCTGGGGTGACTAGGCTGAGCTTAGGATGGTATGTGCTGAGTATATTGTCCCACTTGGCCAACACGCGTCAGGCTTGAGCTGGGGTACCCATGGACAGGGTGAGCAGGAGGGTATGTGCCCATCAGCCCTGGGACATGCTCTTATTTTCACCGCACAAGTCCCACAGCTTCTCAGCGAGGCTAACGAGAACCAGCTGGTAATGGCGGCGTATTTCCCGCGGTACTAGCCGCGCGGCCAGCAAGGGCTGGGTCACGGGTCCTCCTCCTCCTCCTCCTCCACTACCTCAGGCTGCTGAAGTGACAGCCTGGGCTCATCCCACACAAAACTCACTATGCTTTGGGTGTCATGACAGTGATCCATCATCGCCCACTATACTTCCTGTGATGCGGTCGTAACGGAGTTGTGGCATGTCTCGATCACTCAGAAATGCCCGTTGGGCAGGTCTAGGAGTCCACAAATTAGCCGGCGTTACGTCAGCAGAAGTAGCACGGGCCTGCATATGTTCGTATGCCCCCCCCTCCCCAATCTGCGTGCTTGTGTTTGTGTGTGTGTGTGTTTACACCCACAGTTTGTATTGTACTGTATGGTGTACTACAAGAGAGAGTGTGTGCTTGCACAGTGTCCATCCCCAGCCTTATCCGAGGGTGTGTCTCGTTAAATTAAATAAATGTCATGCTCCTTGCACAATTACTCAGGTGGTTGGTCTTTTTGGGGAACAGCAGTTTCCACCTGTCACAGTGACGTTCAAGAACGTGACCTACACTGCAGCAGTTCCAGGTGCTGCATCCTGCTGATGTGTGAGCTTGTGCAAACGCGGTGTCTCATGCAATAATGAAAAGATGTATGAATTCCGTATGAATTCCTTGTCAACGATGCATGCTCTGTATGCCCGCACCTGCTCTCAAGGGCCGGATTCCGTTTCTTGAGTCAGGGCATATTGGAAAGATGCAGTCTCCACATCTCACTCCCCTCCCTGCTCAAGGGGGGAAGTCCAGGCTGGGGGGGGGCGGGGGTACAGACACACCCGTAGCAAAGGGTGGCTTGGGTGGGTGGGTGTGCAGTCCAGGACCTCACTTTCATGTTTATCCCTTGAGTCTGTGGCTGGGTGTCTTTCAGTGTATGATAAATGATGATGGGTTTTGGAAGTGCTTCGTGATGGCGTCCCTTCTTCGCAGACCTCATTCCTTTCGTTTTGTTTTCCTATGCAATCTGGCCAGTGCCGCAAATACAACGAACATGCCCACCCAGAGCAAGTCTTGGTGGTGGATGCAGCAGATTGGGTGGGGTATCCGCATTATGGTGAGATGGCATGGGAGTATCTCGCAGCACAGCAACAGCAGACAAGCAGACAGCAGACAAGAAGATAAAACCCCGATCCAACAACCAGCCACGCACGAAGCAAGCCAGCCACAGCCATGCGCAGAAGGATCACATGGCAAGGGATCACAGCACCATGAAAAGGCACGAGACGGTACAACTATGAATCAGCACCAATGTCCCCACCTGTAGAGAAATATGGTACATTGTGATGCTGTAGTCAAGTTGCACTCCTTTTGGTGCTGCAACATATACGCCACAAAGTTGCTTCCCAATGCCTTGGCAGTAAGGGTGGGGGGATATACAAAGGTTGGCACAGCAATTAATGAAATCAGGTGAGTCAGTAATCACATAGGCCCACAGGGCCGGTACGCGAGCGCGCGACACTGCACTACCGCATGCACAACAGCATGTCCCAAGAATGCACCATGTGGTAGCTCCTCCCAAATTGCTGTGTCGTACAGTTCTCATATACCCTCCTCCTGTGGTCATATGCGCTGTACGTACTAGGACAATGCAAAGCCATCTGAGCCCCATGTGCACATCCACATCTACACAGCTATTGCATGGGACAATACATCATTGGAAAAACTTCCTTGGCACTAGCATGCAAAAGATAGGGAAACAGGAGGAGGCAAGCAATGCACAACATTTCCAAAGCAAAGCGAGGGGGGTGACGGTCTTTCCAATGTACCCATGAGACCCGAGCATGTCATCTGTCATACTTAGGTGGAATTTGTGGAGTGCCTTGGCCACTCGCCCTAATCATGTCAAGTTCGGTTGGGGGTGAGGACGTACAAGGGTGTGGGGCCTTGTTCAAGACTGGTGGGTGGAGCACTTGGATGGTGGTTTCTTGGACAGTGCCATAGGACCATTTCCTTTCCCAAGCCATGTTGCGAACCTCAACAGCACAAGCAGTGCCGCCGCCAACAAAGGTTGCGCATGCACTTCAGATACACGCAGAAAAGGAAGATGAAAAGGAAGATGAACACACACGTGCGCGCACACATGCACACACACCCAAAACCCCATGTACAGGACTTGTCTCTCACACACACAGGCACACGTTGGTGCCCGTATGCATTCATGCGGCTCAACAACCCCGCCCCCCCCATCATGGCACCAGGCCCTTTTACCCCGTTGGGAGTGCATAACTCAGGGAGGAGCCAGGTGGAGTACGACTCTCCTCTCCAGAAACACGTCTTTTTAATGTGTATGAGGATTCGGGATAGGTGGCAACACTTGGGGAGTGGCAATAGGCGAATGGTGGAGTGGATATGACCCGCTGTCCAATCAATGCTGTGAGGGGTCGGACCGTACGCTCTTTGTGGCGCCTCGTGCATGGCACGGGCCCATATCTTTACGTTTGTACCCAGACAACACCACCACTTGGCACCATGACATGCTGGAGATAAGCTACGGTCGGTGTGTCATGAGATGCGGCCCCGCTTTGTGTTCACTGTTTTACGCTGCAGTTGTATTGCTCATGTTTTAATTGCCATGTGCAAGACGTGGTATATGGGGTGCATGTGTTGTGTCCAGCACTATCTTTGGCAAATTGTTGGCAAATTGTACATGAACAAGTGAATAGCAGTCCAAAATACGGGAAGAGGGGGGAGAGACTACAGGTGTGCTGCCTTTGAGACCCCAACTCGATTTTCCTTCCATTTATATATTTCACCTTGTAGTGTAGCCACCGGTCTTGTTTTGTGCCCACCATGAACAAGGCATAACTGCCAATTCCATGATCCCATATTCGACCACGTGATTCACGATGTGAAGCGGCACAACACTGTTGGGCACATTCGGAAGCAACAACCAAACTCTTGGTTGGGTACGATGGGAAACACTATTGCAGTCTCCCCTCCACTTCCTTTGTCAATTTGGGGTGTATCTCTTGCCATGTTTAGGCCATGCAAAAAGGTATATGGCTCATTCTTGGGGTAGTCAATGCGTACCGACCTTTGGGGGGTATGGGAGCTACACCCAGGACCCCCTTTTGACCGGAAATTTGCGTATTTTCGCCGGATCAGGAGAAAACCAGTGGTTTGTAGAAAGTAACGAATTGGGCCTTTGCTCATTTGTGGAAAATTTCTTCAACTGACCTTTCATTGGATCCGGTGAAAGAAAATTAGATTACGATTTGATGGATTCTACACAGGAATTCGCCAAATCATACCAGACAGACAATGCACCCCATACTTTCCCCAATCTCAACACGTATTTCTTACCGAATGTCCTTAGTCGCCTAGTAGATGTATGTTTCTTTTCCTACACCATTTCTAATGTTGTCTTTGGCAATCGGATTCTAGGTATCGTATGTTCACACATTCACACATGGGGCACACATCATCAGTCGTCTACACACATACATAATCTTTGCAGAGGCTACCCACCACTACTTGTGTTACAATACATGAATCTTGACATGACAAGGTATGATTGTCCGGATCCGGCGAAACACGAACTCCTTGGAAGTTATGCGTCACACGTCGGTTACCCCAATCATGGTTGTCAGGTTTTCCGGGTTGATGTTTTCCTCTATTGTAGACACTGATATGAAACGACTACCCGCACCTATTTCTGGTCCCGGGTGCAAGGACCGCGTCTTCGAGAGCATAAAAAGAATAGATAGTGTGTTTTATTTGCTGTATGTATGTGTTACTAACTATTGAGCTCCCGTGGGGATCCCAGTAGTAATGTACAAAGAGGATACAATTTGTTTATAATGTACAATATATACAGCATTCATATTGCGACACGTGGCCTACCTATTGGAACGAACTTCCACCGGATTCTATCAACCTCCAACCTCGGGGATACTTAACAGTTCTGCATTATTATGATATAATTGTACATGAGTCGGTGAGCATGTCTTTGGGATGTTCCCTTTGACTATCATCCTATTTTTCCCTGATCTTGCGAAACTGTTTCCCAAATTGTAATAAACCATTCTTTGCGGCTAGCCTAGAACCCCCTGCACCCCTGCCCGAATAACCCGAAAATTCCCAACACAATGCATACGAAATATTTCCTGGGGCTGCACCTAATACCTTTTTCTGAAATGAAAGAAAGTAAACCAACGTTATTAAGGATACAAACATTCAGTTTTTAATCCCACCACTTCAAAAAACACAGTTGCTGTTCAATTTTGCATCGCCGACACATGACATCTCATCCGGCTTCTCACCATGCCCGAAGGTATTCAAGAAGAAATGCTCTATTTTTGTACTAACCCCACGGTTCTCAAGTTTTGTCTTAGTCATGCTTTTTTCCACTTTACCAAGCACTAACATGCTACAAACGCAAACCCCTTCAACACACATGCAACACCACCCATTCTTGACATTTTACCGGATGTGGTCAAAAAGCACGTCCCCGGTTTTTAGTACCTTATGTTTATTCTGCCTGAGCACCGACAATTTTAGAGAGGAACATTGCAATGCAAATACACATGTTTGCTAAGACACCTTCTCAAACCCATTTGTTCGAGCCCATGGCATCCAGAGATATGTATGCAAGTGATGCACCATATCAATCATCAATAGCTTCACTGCGCATTCATGATAACGCTTCAACATCCTCGGCCCCACGTTGCCCCTGCCTGTGCATATACTAGCTATTCTCAAAGCTTTGTGCCCGTCCCTTGTCAGCAGCGTATGTGCCTTTTTGTGTACATTTGTACGAGCATGCATGCATCTACGTCCGACACATACACGTACGTCCGAGAAAGAAAACTGTGTTGCATGCACATTACTTCACCTGAACCTGCCATGTACTGTTCTCACTGAATCTGATCACATAAAACTAAGAAAAAGATAGAATAGTATAGTGAATCAAAAACTTTTGCGTGCACTGGTTAGGGACCGCAAAGCATCTTCTGGTGGCCGCGTACTCAGATGCACGCTAAGGGTTGCGTCGCAATGCGCACCATCCGAATGCAAATCTTTCCCACCAGGGCCGCTAACTCTACAACACCCCAAAACAACGAATTCTTTTCGCCGGATCCGGCGATTCCCCCCGATAGTGTGTTATTCGGTTAGACCACGTCACATGCATCGATCCCCATATGGGGAAGAAGACAATCTATTAGGGCTTGTGTGCCCTGCAAATTCACCCGCTGCACCCCTGTTTCCGAGTCGGTGATCGCAATCGTCAGAATCCGGGAGTTGTCGGACCCACCGGAACGGATTTTCCCTGTCACCCGCAGAAGCGACTTTGCTCCGGCTTTGGTCTTTTCTTCTGCTTCCAGCACCTCATTGTTGGGATACTCACGGGGGGGCGGCCGGGCCCGGTCCTTGTATGCGATACCCCCCAGCCCCCCCCCCCCCCCCGTTTTGAAAGATAGTGGTGCCGGGTCGGCCACCAACAAGTGTCCCTAGAGAAAACTGTCCGGCGCCGAAGGCGGCAATTTTTTTTTCATACTATGTGTTTATACTCAAAATACTCAAAAATTTGTAGAGAATTCATATTTGTGTTAAAACAACAAGAAAAAAAATTTGACCTGAAGGAGGGCCAAAGGAGGGCTGTAGACCCTAACAGCAGCCCTAGCCCTAACCCTAGCCCTAACCCTAATCAAGACTGAATATTGGGACCGAGCTGGTGGGGGAGGGAACATTAGATATGAATGGTGAGGGACATCAAGAATGATTCACACATTGATGGCTCTTGACAAAGTGAAATGGGCCTGAACCCCATCACCACGAGGCCCACTTTCAAGGCTTTGTGGACTTCTGAGGGGCCAAAATGCCCCAAAATGGGCTCAAAATGGGCTCATTTCACCCTTTTGTGCACCCCAAATGGTCTACGATGAGTTTTGGAAAAATGTGTTTTTGACCCATTTTTGACCCATTTTTGGTCCCAAAACAGCCCATTTTCAAGGCATTTTGGGATTTTTGGAGGACCCAAATGGGCCACCACAAGCTCAAAACAGTCCAAAAACACTTGTTTTAGCGTCGCACATGGTCTAGGATCATTTTTGCGGAAAGTCATATTTTTACCCCTTTCGGACCCTGTTGACCCATTTGGGTACCCACCTGTTTGGGCTTGAGCTTGCAGCTTGCCACAGCCTAGTGGGCCTAGTTATTGGGGTCTAGGCATCCGTTTGGGCAATTCTGAGGGGTGGAAACCACAAAACGTGGGGGGTTGCGGGTGGAGTAGGTGCCCTCGGAATTGCATTTTGAGCCATGTAGCCAAAGATATGGCCTCTTCTTGGTTTGTGGCTATCGGCATTTGGAGCTTCTGGGGGCCTTTTTGGGCCGCTTCCGCGGCATATCATGGAGTTAGAGGGCAGCAAAGAGCTCGTTGACACGGGGAAGTCAAGCGGCACGTGGAGTGTACCCACCGTTTCCCTTCGTTTGGCCGTTTTGAATGGGTTCCAGGGCATTTTTGGCCCAAAAATATCTGTTTTTGGCCCTAAACTGCAGTTTCTGAAACTGAGGTCCGCCACTTGCGAATCCCGTTCCTGGCCGCCACCGTTGAGTTTCTTGCTCAAACTTTGTGTGATTGTACTTCACACCCATAGGTATCATCCACCAAAATTTCAGCCGAATGTGAAGCACCACGACGGAAATCTGATTTTTACCCATTTCGCGCGTGCTGCTGCTTGCTGCTTGCTGCTTGTTGCTGCTGCTGCTGCTAAACCTGGTAGGTCCACCCTAGACACTAAAAAGGGTTATAAAACCAAGACTGGTTCCACCAGCTCGGTGACCCTGGCCCTAATCAAGACTCAATATTGGGACCGAGCTGGTGGGGGAGGGAACATCAGCTATGACTGGTGAGGGACATCAAGAATGATTCACACATTCATGGCTCTTGACAAAGTGAAATCAGCTTGCAAGTGAACCCCATCACCACGAGGCCCACTTTCAAGGCTTTGTGGACTTCTGAGGGGCCAAAATGCCCCAAAATGGGCTCAAAATGGGCTCATTTCACCTGTTTGTAAACCCCAAATGGTCTAGGATGAGGTTTGAAAAAACACGTTTTTGACCCATTTTTGACCCATTTTTGGTCCCAAAACAGCCCATTTTCAAGGCATTTTGGGATTTTCGGAGGACCAAAATGGGCCACCACAAGTTCAAAACGGTCCAAAAACACTTATTTTAGCATCGCACATGGTATAGGATCATTTTTGAGTAAAGTCATCTTTTTGCCCCTACTGGACCCTGTTGACCCATTTGGGCACCCACCTGTTTGGGCTTGAGCTTGCAACTTGCCGCAGCCTAGTGGGCCTAGGTATTGGGGTCTAGGCGTCCGTTTGGGCAATTCTGAGGGGTGGAAACCACAAAACGTGGGGGGTTGCGGGTGGAGTAGGTGCCCTCGGAATTGCATTTTGAGCCATGTAGCCAAAGATATGGCCTATTCTTGGTTTGTGGCTGTCGGCAGTTGGAGCTTCTGGGGGCCTTTTTGGGCCGTTTCCGGGACATATCATGGAGTTAGAGGGTTGCAAAGAGCTCGTTGACACGCGGAAGTCAAGCCGCACGTGTAGGGTACCCACCGTTTCCCTTCGTTTGGCCGTTTTGAATGTGTTCCAGGGCATTTTTGGCCCAAAAATGGCTGTTTTTGGCCCTAAACTGCAGTTTCTGAAACTGAGGTCCGCCACTTGCGAATCCCGTTCCCGGCCGCCACCGTTGAGTTTCTTCGCTCAAACTTTGTGTGATTGTACTTCACACCCATAGGTATCATGCACCAAAATTTCACCCGAATCTGAAGCACCACGATGGAGTTCTGATTTTTACCCATTTCGCGCGTGCTGCTGCTTGCTGCTTGCTGCTTGCTGCTTGCTTGCTTGCTTGCTTGCTTGCTGCTAAACCTAGTAGGTCCACCCTAGACACTAAAAAGGGTTATAAAACCAAGACTGGTTCCACCAGCTCGGTGACCCTAATCAAGACTGAATATTGGGACCGAGCTGGTGGGGGAGGGAACATTAGATATGAATGGTGAGGGACACCAATAAGTTACACATTGAACGCCGTTGACAGGGTGGAATCAGCTTGCAAGTGATCCCCCTCACCACAAGGCCCACTTTCAAGGCTTTTGTGGACTTGTGAGGGGCCAAAATGCCCCAAAATGGGCTCAAAATGGGCTCATTTCACCCTTTTGTGCACCCCAAATGGTCTAGGATGAGTTTTGGAAAAATGCGTTTTTGACCCATTTTTGACCCATTTTTGGTCCCAAAACAGCGCATCTTCAAGGCATTTTGGGATTTTCGGAGGACCAAAATGGGCCACCCCAAGCTCAAAACAGTCCAAAAACACTTGTTTTAGCATCACACACGGTCTAGGATCATTTTTGAGAAAAGTCATTTTTCTGCCCCTATTGGACCCTATTGACCCATTTGGGCACCCACCTGTTTGGGCTTGAGCTTGCAGCTTGCCGCAGCCTACTGGGCTTGGGTACGGGGGTCTAGGCGTCCATTTGGGCAATTTTGAGGGGTGGAAACCACAAAACGAGGGGGGTTGCGGGTGGATTAGGTGCCCTCGGAATCGCGTTTTGAGCCATGTAGCCAAAGATATGGCCTATTCTTGGTTTGTGGCTGTCGCCAGCCAATCTGCACAAAATTTGGGGCTCGTGGGGGCCTTTTTGGGCCGTTTCCGGGACATATCATGGAGTTAGAGGGTTGCAAAGAGCTCGTTGACACAAGAGAGTCAAGCCGCACATGGAGTGCACCCACCCTTTCCCTTTCCTTGGCCGTTTTGAATGGGTTCTAGGGCTCTTTTGGCCCAAAAATGGCTGTTTTTGGCCCTAAAATGCAGTTTTTGAAATTGAGGTCCGCCACTTGCGACACCCATTCCCGGCCGCCACCGTTGAGTTTCTGGCTCAAACTTTGTGTGGTTGTCCCTCACACCCATAGGTATCATCCACCAAAATTTCAGCCGAATGTGAAGCACCACGACGGATGTCTGATTTTTCCCCATTTCGCGCGTGCTGCTTGCTGCTTGTTGCTGCTTGCTGCTTGTTGCTGCTGCTGCTGCTAAACCTGGTAGGTCCACCCTAGACCCTAAAAAGGGTTATAAAACCAAGACTGGTTCCACCAGCTCGGTGACCCTAACCCTAACCCTAGGGCTAACCCTAACCCTAATCGAGACCGAATATTGGGACCGAGCTGGTGGGGTAGTGCCTATGCTTCTGTACGTACTAGGGTGGAGGAAAGTCAATTGGGGGTAGCAGCTGGGGGTTGGGGGATGGCAATTGAGGGTTGCATGCATGTGGTTGTGTGTTCTGTATTGCCCTCCCCTCTTTTTGCATTGGCAACTGGCTTTCGCTTCACTGCGATCCCATTATTGCATGAATGTCACTGAATGTTTTGTCTTCCCCAATGGCTTTCGCTTCACCGCGATCCCATTATTGCACGAATGTCACTGTCTGTTTTGTATTCCCCTCCCCCTTTATGTGTTTGCAAATGGCTTTCGCTTCACCGCGATCCCATTCATTTTCGACTGCATGAGTTCCAACATTTGCTCTTGTGCGTGATAGGTAGATAAAAAAGTTAAAAAGTCTGCCTTGTGTTGTGTCATTGTGTGTTCAGTGTTCCCCTATACCAGATATTTGCTTCCGTGCGTCGGGTAGGTTAATGATGGTTGCATGTATGTCATTGATTGAGAGTAGGTTAATGATGGCGATTGAGGGTTGCATGCATGTGGTTGTGTGTTCTTTATTCTCCTCCCCTCTTTTTGCATTGGCAACTGGCTTTCGCTTCACCGCGATCCCATTATTGCATGAATGTCACTGAATGTTTTGTGTTCCTCTCCCTTCTTTTGAGTTTGCAAATGGCTTTCGCTTCACCCCGATCCCATTATTGCACGAATGTCACTGTCTGTTTTGTATTCCCCTCCCCCTTTATGTGTTTGCAAATGGCTTTCGCTTCACCGCGATCCCATTCATTTTCGACTGCATGAGTTCCAACATTTGCTCTTGTGTGTGATAGGTAGATAAAAAAGTTAAAAAGTCTGCCTTGTGTTGTGTCATTGTGTGTTCGGTGTTCCCCTATTCACTAGATATTTGCTTCCGTGCGTCGGGTAGGTTAATGATGGTTGCATGTATGTCATTGATTGAGAGTAGGTTAATGATGGTTGCATGTATGTCATTGATTGACGGCGGCCGCATTAAGTTTTGTTGCGGTACTGCAGCGCCAACATGAGTATAAGGGAGGTTGCTGCCTGACAAAATATTGCAAGGTAGTTGCTGTGTGTTTTGTGTGGCTTGTGTCTGTTGTGTGTCACAATTGCATTGCATGCATGTTCTTCTTCAGAGGATTTTGTTATTGCTTTGTCAACGGCTTCCGCTTCACCGCGGTCCCGGTATCATTTACGATATGATTTACAGTGCCGATGTGGTGCTTCGTCACTTACGAGGTCTTCTTTGGCTTTTGCTGGTTGTAGACGTCGTCCTTCTTTGGCCAGTGGATGTTTTAAGTGCCCAAGGTTATGCCAAAGTTCATATTTATGGGGGGCGTCGCCCTGTTTGCACTCCGGCGTGTGGTTGTGGTGCACATCGATGGCGGAGAAAGCCCGTCGATCCCGTCGATCCCGTTTCATATGCACTAGGCACGTGATGATTCATTGATGCCTTGCTTGAGTGCGATGGCCCCCGCCACCACAATGGCCGGTAGCAGGTAAGAGGGGCTTTGCGGGCAGATGCTACAGGACTCAAGCCATGCATATTTGGGTACGGCGAGGGTGGGGGGTTAGGCGAGGGTTTTCGGAGTTCAGGCGATGAAGAAATAATTGGAGGGTGGTTGGGAACTTATAGGGGCTAAAATGTGTCGAAAATGGGCCCAAAAAGAGGTCATCGGGCCCACTACTTGGGGGTGAACCCCACTAGACAATGACCAAAGGTGTTCGTTCAACATCTACATTGGTTTCCATCCCAATTCCCCCCTACAAGGACATGCTAGGCACCTGTACCTACCCAAAAATGGCATTTTCTGGTCATTTTTGACAGATTTTGAAACCTGGGTGCCCTACACGCGAAGCCGGTTGCCGGTCGCCACCGTCGAGTTTCTCGCTCAAACTTTGTGTGATTGTACTTCACACCCATTGGTATCATCCACCAAAATTTCAACCAAATCCAAAGCACCACGACGGAGGTCTGATTTTTCCCCATTTCGCGCGTGCTGCTTGCTTGCTTGCTGCTTGCTTGCTGCTGCTTGCTGCTAAACCTGGTAGGTCCACCCTAGACACTAAAAAGGGTTATAAAACCAAGACTGGTTCCACCAGCTCGGTGACCTTAACCCTAACCCAAACCCTAACCCCCCCCCTCCCTTCACCCCTGGCTGGATGCCCCCCTGACCCCCGGCTAGACCCCCCCCCCCGACCCCCGGCAGGAACACCCCCCCCCCCCCGACCCCCGGCCAGACCCCCCCCCGACCCCCGGCTAGACCCCCCCCCCCCCCCCCCCCCCCCCCAACTGCCGCCCCCCCCCCCCCCCGAGTTTTGACAGATAGCTGGGGGGTATGTCGCATCAGGACCGGTTGTAGTCGCCCCCCTGTGGGGATACTTCCACTTCATCCAGCCGCTCGCTGCGGCGAAAATTTCCCCTAGCTTCCCCACTAGGTCCTCCTTGACCATAGGATTGGTCACCTCGAGCGTGATGTTCCTCCTATTGACGGTCATCACCTTCTCCTTGAGGGGCCCAAGGGTGACAAGCCCCAGGCCCCGGGTCTTGTCCGTGGCCTTCCTCACCATCCCCGGATTTCGAGCCGGACGTGGTGTGTCTGCAGGAGGCGGGCCCCCTATTTGTCGACGACAGTCTCAAAGGGGTCCCCTATCGAGTCATCCTGGGCCCCGTGGTGCCGGGTGGAGGCCTGGCAATTCTCATCCATCACCGGCTACAGACACGGGCTCCGCTACAGTCCGACAAGGATGAGCATGCCCTCAGTGTGGCCATCCCCGTCTCAGAGAAGGTCCCCGTCGTGGTCACGAATGTGCACTTTCCGCCAGGGATGAAGGCCGCAAACAGGCGGCTCAGTATTCTCCGGAGCGCTGCGTTCCAGGCCAGGCATCCCGGCGGGGTAAAGTTAGTCGCGGGCGACATGAACGCTGACCTGGCGGACGATTCAGGAGCCTGGCTGCGCAAGGCGTGCACTGACAACAGATACTGGGGGGGCTTTACCCACCTCTATCGCCCCGGGGAGGCCACCAACATCGTCGCCAACAGAGCAGGGGTGTCCCGGAGGGAGCTGGACTGGGTCCTCGTGAGTGCTCAGTCACCGGTTCATGCCTGCGAAAAGTTCCTGCTGCCTGGCTTGAGCACCCATCTAGCAGTGGCCTGCGACCTCAGCGTGCGCTCCGAGTACCTGTCGCAGGCCAATCCGGCGGGCCGTCTGTTCCGCTTTCGGAGAGCAGAACCATCGCACATGGCCACAGCGGCCGCCATGGCCAGCCTGGCATTCTGGTGGGCCTGGTGTGCCCGCCTGTCGCCCGATGGCGCGTTCACATGGTACTGGGAGTGCATCAGCGGCATTATCCCGTCGTCCTCCAGTGGGTTTCGATTGGCCGCAGAAGCAGCCGCCAAGCTGTTTGAGGGCACCCAGCTGGCCGCCCGGGATCGCCTGACAGCGTGGTGGGCAGACCGGCAGGACGCGGCGTTCCTCAGAGCGGTCCAGCTGACAGAGGGCAAGCTGCAGGGGACAGGGGTTACTTCAGTCACCGCCGCGGCCCTGAAGATCCGCAAAGCTCGATTTCAGCAATTGTCGTCCGTCAGCCCTGATGGTGAGTACTTCCCGACCGAGCCGGATGCCTTCAAGGAGGAGTTGTTGCGTCAAGCGATGGAACTGCACTGTGGCCGCCACATTGGCTCAGATGCAGGGTGGCTCCGGCGGCTTGCAGATCAGTACCGCCCACGCATGTCAGATCGGCCGGACATCACCGCGGCAACCCGATTGGCCCACGCGCAGCGTGGTGAGCGTGCAGTGGATCCCAGAGCACCAGCCACCTCAGGTTCCCCGCCCAGCTTTCAGGAGATGCACTTCGAAATCCGACGATCAGGGTCAGAGGCGGCGGCGTTTGGGGAGCTGGTGCAGTCGCTGCAAAGCCGGCTGTCAGGCACCGCCATCGGAGTCCTGGTGGAGCTATTGCACGCCACACACAGCGGGGCTCCAGCCCGCATCCTCAATGCGGTTCTGCACCTGTGCCTCCTGAAAAAGGAGCCGCAATGGCTGGTGCGCATGAGCCGGCCAGTCATGCTGGAGGAGCCGGTGCGGCGGAAGGAGTCGACAGCGATATTCCACCGCCTCCAGATGGTGTCCACAGTGCAGGGACTCGACCCGCCCTCAGCCTTCGCCTACCGCAAAGAGTTTAGTAGCCAGCTGGTGGCCATCTTCTGTCGCTGGGCCATTCCAGTATGGATACGGGAGCGCGGCCGTCTGTGGGTATTCGACTGGGACGAGAGCAACGCGTTCTGTAACGTGCAGCGCGAATCGCTGCAGCAGGTGTGCCCTGACGGCATCCGTGTAGACCCGTGGTACCAGTCCTTCTACGGCAGGCTGAGCATCTACGTGCAGTCGCCGTACGGGCTGGTGGGCCCCTACCGCATGCTCCACGGTGGGGCCCAGGGTGACAGCATGGGTGTCGGAGGGTTCAAAGAACTGGGCTCCGTGCGCTCCAGAGCGAACGCGGCCATCGTGGCCAACGCGCTACGCCCAGAAACTGGCGGTCCAGGGGGGCCTGACCCAGCCGACTGGTGTCCCGTGCATCCGGCGTGTGCAGCAGAGTACGTCCCAGAAGTATCCTCCAGCGACGACAGGCGCATCTTCGCATACACAGACGCAGGAGCAGCCCACGTACTGCGGGTCAGCCAGAAAACATGTCTGGCCGGAGGTGGGGCCATCAACCGGTCCAAGTTGAAGGGGTACCTCCTGGTCGACAAAGGGGGCGCCCTGGGCTACGCCGCCGGCCAACTGTCGACCGTCCTCGGCGTCATCAAAACGGACTCAGCCGACCTCGCCATGGTGAAGATTCCCGTCGTCATGGGTGAACCACCCAGAGCAGTACTGGTCAAATACGAGGAGGCACTGCGCCACCTGCACTGGGCAGTGCCGCGGACGGAGCCGGTGTATGCCTTAGCTCTGCGAGTGGTGACCACCTTCGCGCTGACCAAGGCAGATTTCGTCCTGGACGTGGTCCCAGCAGTGGGTCTCAATCTGGAGGCATGCCAGCGGCTGTCGGATGGCATCCACAGGCGCGCTCTGGGGCTGCCCCGCAGCTTCCCCAGAACCCTGCTCTATCGACCGCTACGTATGCTGGGTCTGCATGCGCCCAGGCTGCAGGACCGTCACGCGGTCCGGTTTGTGCACACTTTATTGGGCGCCCTCAACTGCCGCAGTAGCTATGTCGCTGACCTTCTGCGACATGAGCTGGGCCATAAGGCGTGGGTCCCGCAAGCGTACTCCGACGCCCACGTGCTGCACTCACTCCTCGAGGCGTGGCAGCTGCAGCTGGTCCTGCTACCGGCAGCACACGTGCCGCCAACAGCCATGCATGTGAGCCTGCACCGGGCCCCGGAAGGCCCTCAAGTCGTGGTGGCTTCTGATGGGGCATGCGGCCAGCGATCGCTGGCGTATGCGGCAGTCCTTGCAGACGCCCGCGGGGTGTTTGCAGAGGCGTGGTCTGCAGTGGCAGTAGAGGACCCGTACCCATGGGCAGCGGAATGGTTCGGTAGATACCTGGGGCTCGCTGTACTCCGCGAGATGCGCCTTCCTCTAGCCACGCGAGTGCTGGCCCTGGCGGACAACACCCACGTCACCACCGAAGGGGAGGATCACACCGTGTCGGACAGCCCGTATGTCGATAACCTGCGGGTCCAGTACGCGGCCGGACTGCACCTCTGGCAAGCAGACGAAGTGTACGTGCCAGCTCAGCAGGACTTCGCGAGCGGTGCTCCTAGCCCCGCGCCGGGGCTAGCCGGCCTTCAGCACAGGGCGCACAGTCTGGCGACGTCGCGGATGTCGGACGTGGAAGAGGGCCCCATGCCATTTGCAGCGGACGTCGGAGGCGTGGCGGTACTCACGACGGGGGGCGTGCCGTATCTGCGTCACTCTGTGGCCATGGAGCGCCGGTACGAGCAGTTGGCACCAGCAATGCCGCACGTGGATGCCCTCTTGCACCGCGACCCGGCGGCTGGGACGTCGTGGGAGCGAGTGGTTCAGGAGGCCCGTTTATCCAAGGACGCCCTCAACGTGGCCACGTGGCTTCGGGCAGCCCGGACGATGGCGACAGCCCCAGACAACGTCTTCAACTGCCCGTTCTGCGAACAGTCGTGTGCCGGATGGGGCCAGCACCTACTGGCAGCATGTGGCAAAGTGGCTCTGGCCGTACAAGCTGGCTTTCGTGCGCTGGTACTCGCGGCAGCGCCCGGTGCAACAGTGCCAGAGTGGGTGACCACCACGTGGGTACGCCTAGGGCGTCCCAGTGGTGACAGCCTGCACCTGGTCCTGCGGGCCGACCATGAGGTGACAGCGACGTGGCCACCAGCGCGCCCCCACACAGTATACGTCACGTGGTCGGGGATGCTCATGGGCACATGCGCGGAAGCGTCACGCTGGCTTACGGCAGCTCGTAGAGACAGCCTGGCCAGCGCCTACCTGGAGGCACTGGCCACATATGCCCGGTCAGCAGCCTGGGATCTGTTCTGGACTACATCCAATGGTCCAGTGAGCGGGTGGACGCATGGGCTGTCGTGGCAACACGCCGCGTGCCTGTCCGCATTGCTGCACCTGTACGACCGCGCTGTCACAGCGCTGGCGGAGTCCCCAGGCCTGGGCGTGGCAGCCCTGGCGGAACCAGAGTTCCCTCTGGGTTCAGACGGGCAGCACTGTTCAGTGCTTGTCGTGATTGGTGGCGGACAGGCGCCTGCCTGGGAAGGAGCCGCTGTACACCGCTGGAGCCTGGCGCGGCTGGACGCCCAGCCAGAACATGTGCATGTTCGTGTTGGAGACCGATTCTGGATGTCTGCGCCGGAAGGAACAGTGCCGCAGGGGCTGGCGGAGGCGCTAATGGCCCTGTCAGCAGTGGTGCCAAGCAGCTCCACAGTGGTCCGCGCCAGGGGAGACCCCGATGCCCCTCCCGGGGGTTCGGGCCCGGCGGCGTCGGAGTGATCCCGCGAGCGTCGAGAGCGGCGGCCCAGCCGTGTGGGCGCCGCCCTCAGGGCGCGGTGGGGCTGCCCCGGGCCAGCAGAGGCTGGCCAAGGAGCGATGCAGGCGGTATGCGCCAAGTGCAGCAGGCTGATGTGTCGTGCGGTCGTCCTCTTTCTGGTGGCGGAGTGTGCTCAGACTACTCCGATGATTGCGCCGCTCCCGGGGGACCCAAATTTTTCAATTGACGGGTCCGTCGCGTTTTTCAAGTCGGGAGAGTCCAACCCAACCCAACCCAACCCCCCCCCCCCCGAGTTTTGACAGATAGCTGGGGGGTATGTCGCATCAGGACCGGTTGTAGTCGCCCCCCTGTGGGGATACTTCCACTTCATCCAGCCGCTCGCTGCGGCGAAAATTTCCCCTAGCTTCCCCACTAGGTCCTCCTTGACCATAGGATTGGTCACCTCGAGCGTGATGTTCCTCCTATTGACGGTCATCACCTTCTCCTTGAGGGGCCCAAGGGTGACAAGCCCCAGGCCCCGGGTCTTGTCCGTGGCCTTCCTCACCATCCCCGCGGCATCCTTTTCCCGCTTGTTCGACCAGTTGCGACTGCGTTTTGGCATCTTCGGTCAAAGGAACCTATTGGGTATGCATGTTCACCACTACACTGATGTGACTGTCGAGAAAATACATGCATTCGGCATGGTGCGTACGATCCCCTGTCCGGTTCAGGTAAGGTTTTTTCAAAGCAATATTGTTCGTCTCCTGATTTATCGGTAGCTGTCATTCAGGTCCGACATTGTACCCTAATTATTAATGTGATATCCACCGCAAGGTAACATGAATCACATATGGTTTTCGCCGGATCCGGTTAAAGCTTCTCACGACGATTGTTATACACACAATTCAGCACTTCGTTTTACCGGATCCGGCGAAAACTCGTTAGGGTACCCCAAGGGCACCGCACGCACTCGCTAGGATCTCCGTACAATCATCCGGTAAAATATACCAGCTCTTCGCCGGGGATGTTCTGTGCGGCAACATATGGTAACGTATGATGACAGATACTTTTCCGGATCAAATTATGCTTGTGAAGTGTACCTTGTAGTACCATTGTTTTTTGCGATTGAATTTGATTTAAATCATGTTTTCACAGTTCTCACTTGATATTCCACATGTTTCCGTGTGTTTTTGCCCAGTTGGTGTATGTCGGCCAAATTCTGCTGGATGTGGTGGATCTGCTGGATTTGGTGCCGTTTGAAGCATGTACGCCAATACGACAATTTTGAAGGCAGGGACCCCCATTGAAGTGCGTCCGCGTAAGTCCGGGCAACACCAAAGACTTCAAAGGGCTACTCGTCAAACTGAGTTCCACGAAGTTGTTGACTTCTTCCCGCGGGCCATTGCGGCGACCAGGGTGAATGACGAAACTCACATGCCGACGAATGCCCAAGTCAGGGATACCATCAAAAGTTTGAATGGTCAGTTCAAAGTGAAGCCCACTGCAAAAGAGACGGTTTGGTTTTCCCTGCTGTCATCCCGTCATCCCTCGTAATTTCCCTCGTGCATGGTCAATGATTATGTAGCCGAAGACGCCCTCTGCTGTACAGGAGGCACTAGCTGTGAGGGGTTGGAAGCCATTGGCAAACTTCATTGGCCGTATCCACCCCAATCACTCAGGAAGATTCCATTGTATTTGCAAAGAGCTGGAACCGACACGTACGATTACCTACAACATGTTCAAGGACGTCAGAGGGCTACCGACGGATGCGTGCAAAGGATTTGTAGAATGGCTGGTACACCCGGAAACGTCGGGTTTGTTGAAGAAGCAAGCAAAGCTGCACATCTCACGTCGTCTCATGCATGCCAAGACACAATGGAGGCTGAGTAACATTCTGGAAGTTGCACCGGCATCAGTGATCCATCCCAGCCAAAGTATGACTCCTTTCTCCATCCGCTACCGTATTTTGCACCTTTCACCAGATCCGGCCAAACTTCATGCCCTGATACACAAAAAATAACACGGCATTGCTGAGCGATATCACCGAACGGAGAGCCGCATGTCTGGGACCGAAGGTGAGTGGACGAGGAGCTGTGAAGTTATTAGACCGTGATCATGATCTGAGGGGATGAGCTCAAGAATGTTGCTTTCTTCAAGAACATGTATTATGAGTCGATCGGGCAGCGTCTGAAGCAACCCTACGAAGACAGACCCCAAGCTGAAGCGGTAGTTCCCCATGGTGAAGGAGCCCCGCGGTCAAATCCAGCCACCCTTACAGCTCTGTCGGTTCCGCCTTATCAGCCCGACCTCTTCAACATAGACAAGAAAGGCCTGTTGGGGGATCCACCCATGTCCAAGTGGTGCAACCTCATCTATTTGGAGCTTCCGCACGAGTCATCCGGGTCCGCTGATCTGGTTCTCATGAAGGCTGCATCCGAATACCAGGCACCCGTCATCATTGTTGGTTCTCAATCCGCCCGTTATGCAAAGGATGTCACGAGCGTTGGCTTGTTTTTCGGCTGGACAACCTCCTCGATCACCGTGTACCACGACCTGCCGGGCGAAATATTTGCCTTCCGGAGCAGGTTGCCCAATCAAGCAAGGGGCGAATTGAAGGGCATGCGTTTGGAGGGATCGATCACTATCCTTTCGCCCAAGCCGCTGGCTGCCCATCCGCCATATGTCTCTTTCAAGAAGGTTACTTGGAGACCAAGTTTGCTGTTGTATCTTTGCAATTTGATGCGAACAAGTATACGTGCACAGCAACCGGACAGGCTGTTTTGCCTTGGTGAGCAGCGTACAGTTGACAACAAGATGGCAATTTGGGCGAAATGCATCATCTATCTCACCGCGTTTCAGCTCCGGTTGTGGACGTCCAAGGTGTCTACTGCTACAGTGTTGACCTTGATCTGCATGACTCCCATGCTCAGGAAGCAACCTGGCCTGTTGCATGGTATCTTGTTGCACCACTTCATGTGAACCCATGAAGGAATGAACCAGAACGTGAGTTGTTTAACCCGTCAGAAGGAATTTACTCGATCACCCCCAACACACAATTTCTCCCGTTGTATTTACCTCCCCAGCACGTGTCTCATTGTTAGCACACTTTTATTTCAAAAAGGCGCTCAAGGCAGCGAAAATCTCTGTACGTCCGGGGTGAAGCTCCTCTGCATCCCAGGGATTTGCCACATCCCACATGCCTTTGTTGGTGCACCTTTGCTGAGCGCGCATGGTTTCCTAGGGCAGATATCCTCGTGTATGGACAAGGCATTGCCGAATGTTGAAGTAAAAGGAACGATGTACTCTTTTGCAATACCGATAGGTCACTCTTGCACGGAACTCACCTAACTAGGCTATGCACAACACCCCAGTCCCTGATCTTCTTGCCAGATCCGGTGAAGATGATGCGAATTGCACATAGACATGTTTCTCTCTTCACAAGGCGTACAAGGTAAGGTGCTGATTGGTTCTGATGACACCGAGGGACTGAGTGTCACGTCACAAATCAGATCAGGTCTCATTGCGTGCGTCGCTCTATTTTTGGTGCTTCTATGATAACAATGCTTATCCCGAAACTGAAGTGCATTGTTTCTGCAACGCCATTATTCATCTGCTTTTCTTTTTCAAACCCCGTGATTGGCATGCATGCATACATTGTTGCTGCCCTTCCTTGGTCTTTTCCAATGACCCGCACATGTACTTTACTTTTGTACGGGTTTCTCCGTGATGTCATAGAGGATCACCGCATGTATACCACTACAATATGTGCATACATATATACATTATGCATGTCACATATTGAGTACAATATATTAAATCTAACCCGTAATACATACCCGAAAGCGTATATTGTGTTTCTAAGATCACTGAAATACCGGTACAACAATATTTCGTCCTTACACGGCCGTACACTTTTGCCGGATCCGGCTAAACATACCCTTGCCTTGCTTCGACACATAAAAATACCATACAGGTACATGAATATCACACATGCTACCCATTGAGATAGGTCGAATAGCACACCTTATACTACAGAGTTTCAGCTTATCCGGTGAAACAAAACAGTAGTTCAGATCATGGAGTAACATACAAATACGGCTGTACCACCCACACATCTTGATTATTTTGCCGCTTATCCGACGTTTCACCGGATCCGGTGAAACAATCTCTCCTACCGGAATGTGCAATAAATTTGCTTTTAGGGTAGAACCATAGAGTCCAAAACTGGAAAATTCATTTCAAATGTTGGTTTCCTTAAATATTCCACTTTTGAGCTCGAAAAAACAAAGAAAATTTTCCGGCAAAACATCCGGTAAAACAAAAAATCAACCTCCTTGGGTGGTTTTTTTGGCTGTGGGACTGCCTGGTACGCATTGACCACCCCAAGTCATTGGCATTAGCACATCACTCGAGATGCATTAATGATGTATGTTGCGGGCATACCCTACGTGTCAACAACCAATAGTCGTTCCAAACCAAAGGTTTTTCGAAAACCAGAATTCTAATTTCTCTCTGGAATGAGTTCAAACACCCATTTTTGATTCTTATAGTTTCTGGGGACCGTTTTTGGCAGAGGACTTGGGGGTCGTAATCTGGAGGATGTCTGAGTGCCCCTATAGCCATTTTTCCAAAAAATTGAAGCTGGATTAAAACAAAGGATCCCTCTATGTTGGGTTCTGAAAGCATTTTAATTCCCATAGTGAAGGGCACCACCAGCAATTTTTTTTGAATGGGTTTTGAACAACAAAGCTGGCTTTTTTTTTGCTGAGGAATAAACAAAGCAAGGCAAGTGGAAACCACCAGGATATCCGCAACCCCCCCCCCCCCATTTTGATTGGCCTACTCCACATGGTGGCAGTGGCCGGGTATTGCAGAAATCTTCGGGGGTTGGGAGGTCTAGCAGCCCCCCCCAAGCCCCCTTTCCATGGGGGTGGGCCATTCGGGTGGGGTTGGGGTCAGTGCGAAGGTTTTTTTCATCAATTCTTTTGTGTTTGATTGATTGGTTGGGAGGCTGGTTGGGGGGGGTGTTCGCCCCCCCTCCCTCCCTTGTGTGGTGCTGCTTGATGTTGTGTGGTGCTGTCACCATCATACCACAGGGTACTGCGAGGTCCTGTTCGCTTGGTTCCATTTAGGCAAAATGTGAAGAGTCTACAATTGGGAAGGAGGGACTTTCTTGTGCAAGGCTCTGCCAATGCTTGCTCCCCTTGGCTGCACCTATGCGGGAGGGTTGATGCAGAGTTTGCACGGGGTTGCGGGCGGAGGATGTTGCCACAACTGGTTGCTCCATGGTGGGTCGTCGTTGGGGTTAGGTATGCCCGGTGCCATGGGCCCACCCATGGGGGTCCTCCATGAACGCTTCCAGGGGGGTACGCATGGGGTGGCCCGTGGGCTTTCAAGGGCCACCAACTGGCTCAGATGCCGAGACCCGCTCCCCCCCCTTCACAATAGCTCCTTCGAGCCCTCTTTGGTCCTGTGACATCTCAGTGTTAAAGGGGGGGGCTCCGAAAAAGGGATTTAAACGGCCCCTGCGCAGCTCTTTCCCCCCGTGCCCCCTGTGTCAGTCTCTGCCGGTGCCTTGTCAGAGACCACGAATCACATTGCGTCGTATGGGAACGCGCTGTGGGGCTTGCTGGCCTTCTGGAAACGCAAGAAGAAGGCAGTGCATGTGCTGCGCAATTGCTCTGGAAGTTTCCGTCCGGGAAAGGCGACGTTGGTCCTTGGCCCCCCAGGGTCCGGCAAAAGCTCCCTCATGAAGGTGCATGTGCATGTTGCAGAAGTGCGGGGCAGAACGTTGGGGTTGGGGGTGGCGGGCTTGGGACCACATTTGATATGAGCGTCGGCCAGGTCAGACATGATTGGGGGGAGTCGTGTCGTACTGAGTCGGACACGGGTTACAGCTGGTTCCCACCGACTCCTGCAGCAGGTATTGATTGGGTGGTGTAGCAGCCCGTCTGCTTGCCCCCCCCCCCCCCCCGACGATGTGCTTTTGCGACAGCGCGGATTTGTGGGCTCCTTGTCCCCTCAAATTATTCGGTAATCGTGCAGTGCGTCGATCTTATGTACTGTGGCATCACCAGGGGGGCTAGTTCGGCGACAGGGGGCCGCCCTCAATAACAGTTCCGTGGGGGTACCCATTCCGTTGCAGTGAAAGGCGCCAATGGCAGTGTCACTGAAGATCATTTTCTTCGGATTTACTCCCGTGTGTGGCTCTTGTGCCGACAAAGGGCCAGGACTTGAAAGGTGCATCCACGTCGCACAGCGGAGATTTGCAGGCCATGGGATTTTGCCCCCTGCCCCTCGCTGTGCCCTGAAACGAACCACAGGGCTGGATTGCCCAAAACGATCATTTCGTAACAGGGTGCATGCAGAACCCCCCGGCAGGGCTTTGGTGGCAATGCGGCCCCACCCCCTAGGACCCTTTGAGCACCTCCCGGTCTGCTACACCCTTCCCCGGACTCCTGAGTGCCCACACCCATTCCTTCTCCACAACGATTCTCCCATAAAAGGAATGCAAAAGAGCAGGAATGCAGCTTGAATTCAAGATGTGGCTCACTAGGCCCGTTCTGGTGGGCCATGCCCCTGGGTTGAGGGATCCAAGCAAGAGCACACACACATACACACACACACACACACATACACACACACACACACACACACACACACACACACGCAAGGTGGTGAATGTCGCAGAGGCCATCGTGTCCCCTAAAACAGGTACATGTGTCGCATGCGATAGCGCTGTCTCTGCGGCGTGGGGATGAGGGGGATCCAGAAATGGGGCTCCAAAAGTCCGCCTTCAGGACCCCCAGTCAGCCTATGAAGTCCTCTCCATCTGTGGCAGGGAAACATTAGAATGGCCGACAGCCATAGTAGGACCCATCCCTGGCCACCGACCCCCCCCCCCTTCCTTCCCCCAGGCAGAGGCCATGCGCTTCACAGGAGGCATGGGTGGAAGTCTAAGGTCCCCACCAGGAACACACCACACCCACGCAACCACACCGCACACGGGAAGAGCACAGAGTAACCAGGGGCCCATGGGGGCGCGGTGTGCCTTTTAAAAGGGTCAAACAAGCGTTTCGAGCCTGTTATGAGGGCGTTTCGACCCGTTGCAGCCCGCAGCCAAAGGTCTATTTTCGCCAGTTTTGCAAGCACCATGTAGTGGTTGAGGAACAGGTTTGGGAATCATTGCCCCCGACCCTTGTTGGGCCTATGCGGGCTGGCCTGGGCCGAGTGCAGGCCTGCATTAGAATAGTTTTTTGGCAATCATGGTTGTCCCCCCCACCCCTCCCCTGCCGTGCATCGCCTGCGACCCCCCCACAAAACAACCCTTTCAAGCTTAGGCCAAATCAGGAAATGGGCCAACGAGTCGTTTTTAATTTTTCGACGTATTGTTGCTTTGTTCGATCCGTTGAATGTCAACAATAACTTCTGTTGGGTGCTCGTGGCCTGTTGCTTTATTTTCCCATTCCTTTCGGGCACCCATGGAAAAGTTTTTGAAGCTTAGTGTCAAATTGCCAGTGCCTATTGATACTGGTGTGTTGATATCAGCCATCCAGTTCTTTAGGTACGAGGATCGGGCGACCTGAAAATTGCTCTGCGTGGGGGGGGGGTGACATGGACGCCCACCGAAGGAGGGGGGGGGGGGGGGGGTTGGAGAAATGGGGTTCTGTGTTGGGCCCTTTGTTTTGTATAAGAACGGATGTTGGCGCCAAAGGCACAGGAATACAAATTTTGGCCCGAAAAATTTTTTCCACCATTAATTCCCCCCCCCAAAAATGAGTAGTCAAACTGATTAGCACAACGCAGGGATCATTTTGAGCCATACATGTTGGGTCGACCCCCCCCCCCCCGGCACAGCAGGTCGGGCACCCCCGCCCGAACCCCCCCTCCCGTCACAGCGGCCAAGGGGGGAGGTACGGCGCACGGTGCGCGATCTTTTGGGTAGTGCGGCTGACTCTTTCCCCATAATTCCCCCTTGTGCTTTTTCTCAGCACCTCACCGGCCCTGTAGCACCCCCCATCCGGTGAGCCCGTCTGCCGTGGCTGCGGGATAGGGCGCCAAGCCAGGTTGCGATGGCTGTCACGATGGTGGACAATAGCCACGGGTGCCTCAGCCCCCATGTTGAAACAATCCCCATCATATAGGGCCCGGCGAGGGGAAAATTGGCTTGCGCGGGGGGGGGGGGGGGTCGTGGGAGCCCCCCGAAGGAGGGGGGGGGTCTGGCAATGGGGCTCCTGTGACAGAACTCTTGGTAAAGTACCAATCACCTCGAACAGAGGTTGTTAGATCAAGCGCAGGTGCGGGCGTCGTATACCCCCCTTTTTGGGGGTCATTCGCGTGGAATGACCCAAGGTTACCATCCCAAATATCATCCCAAGGCATGATATTTGTGGTCAGAAGGCTCCAAGCAGTGGGAATGCGCAGCACTGTCGCAACGAACCACAGTCGAATGGTAACACAGCCCGCTGCATAATTTTTTGGTCGGCGGTTCGAATCCTCGCCGGTCAATTGTCGTCGGCGGCGCCGCCGCCATGTTCGCACGACGAGGGTTCGAACTGGCGACGGAAAAGTCTGCGGTCGGCTGCATTACCGTTCGGCCACTGCTTATTCTGGGATAAATTGTGCTCCCCACTGGTTGAAGGCGAGTCTGCCACTGACAAAAATCCCAAACTGTGTGTTTCTGTCTGACAGGACATAAATACCACCACTGCTCCCCCCCCCCGCCGCCTTCAATGGAAGTTCAACTTTATTTTCCACCATCTATGACCTTTTTCAAGGCCCCGTCACGGGAGCCAAGGAGGGGGGGGGTCCGGGAAAGGGGCTCCAACGACCCCCCGCCCGCGCAAGCCAATTTTCCCCCACCCCCATCATGACAGCTGATGCTCGCCCGCAAACTTGGTGGGACCAAGTTTGGTCCAGCCAGTTCTTCAACGAAGTTGCTGACAAGATCCACTGGGAAAAGCGGCTGTCCAAGTGGAACCATTGCCCCTTGTATCCGTACTTGGCTACGGCCATCGGCGACACATACCTGTTGTGTTCCTACGGTGGAGAACTCAATGGTGTCCTGTACCAGCCGAAGTACGAGGAGGAGGTGTTCAAGATCCTGCTGATGAACGACTTCTTGGGGAACTACGTGTGGTTTGGAGGTATCTGCTGCGGAGTTCGAGCGGACGCACGGATTATGAAAGAGCAGGGGCCCCCTTCGCGCAGCCTGGAGCGAGGGGAAGCACATTTGTTGGATGGTGGGTTTGGTGGCCGCCTCGGGTCCGTCACCCCTTTTCCGAAGCCCCCGAAGAAGGAGATGCCTAAGTGGAAAACGAAGGCAAATGATGGGCACAGTTTCGTGCGTGCACGTTCGGAGCATGTCTTGACACAGTTGCATGCATGGGGCGTGTGCCGTGACACGTACCGGAAATATGGACATTGTGTTCCGGACCGGATCCAGAAATGGCATTGGATGGTGCGTGCGGTTGTGCACATCCAACAGTTTTTGAACGCTAGGAACGTCCGCTATGAGCCGCACGGACCGTGGGAACACTTTCCCGGCGCCATCTTCGGCCAACCAAAGGCCACACGGCGGCACACGGACTCGGATTCATCCTCTTCCGACTCAGATACATCATCCACCTCATCAGGGTCATTCATCCCTTACAAGCGCTGAGGAGAACGAGGAGTAGACAAATGAATTGATACAACTACTTTGTGGAATGGGGCAATGCACAAGGTAGCCAAGCGAAACGCGAAACGGACGAAACGACTACCCAATGGGATTGGGCAGCCCATTGGGTGGTGAATCGAAACGCGAAATGGCCGAAACGAAGTACTTTGCGGGTTTCGGTAGCCCGTGAGGTGCTTGGCAAGCATTGCAAAGTGGCTGCATGCTTGCCCCGCTCTTTGGTGTTGGGCCGTGCTAGAGAGCGGATCCTTCTCCTTTCATCATCAACCAACGGCCCCCTCCGTCAGGGGGTGTGGGCGGCTACAACCACTCTGCAATTGGTGAGGAGGATGGAGTTGAGGCCTCCGTTGTTGTATGCTTACCCTTCAGGCCACCGCGTCCTTGACAACCTGAAAAATCATTGACACTTTTCGAGACTATGATGAAAAGAACGCGCGCGGTGCGCGTACCTCCCCCAAGCAGGGGGGGGGGGGTGGGAAAATGTGCTTCGGTATCACACACCCCCGCAAAGCAATTTTCTTCCCGCCTTGCCCCTATGGCAAGAAGAAATTGGATCTCTTGAACCCAGTCCTGTCAGCATAGAATACGGTCAGTATGGAGAGTATGTAATTCATCATCTCAGGCAGTTTTGCTGATGTATTTTGCTTCCCCACGGATTTTGTATGTTTGGTGTCACTGTCAATGGTGCCCCCACCCCCCAGTGTGAACCTCCCAGCCCAAACACCCCCCCCCCTCACCCCGCCGCAACGCCCCCTTCAGAGAGAAACGAATGCGCAGTGCAATGTGCAGTGCACACGGTTTGGTGCGTGTCGTTTCACAAATGCACCATTTTTTCATTCAGTCACTGCGGGCTGCAAACACCACTCTCCCACAAGCATAAGTAGAGCTCGTGGAAGGGCAGCAGGATGGAAAAATTGCCTCCTTCAGCAAGGGGAGGCACACCTAGAGATCGTCGCCCTGACGATGATGGGTGTGGAGTTGTGAGCCCAACACCACAGAACCCAAGGTGCCGAATCCTTTTTTTCAGATTAGTTACCTTCACTCCCTTGCACCTTTGCACTACAGCTCACATCTCTTTCTCGCTATTCTTGTGCAATGTGTTACTTAACATCGTGAATGTCAAAAGGCTCAACGGGAGCAGTTAAAGGACATAAAATTTGTCATGACCTTGGATCCAGAAGTACATGGTAGTGCCTTTGCAAGAGGAACTCAAAACGAACGACTCGGCATCAACATCGGGCACGTCCCTCACTTTTGCTGAGGAGGAGGACGCAGAGAACGAGGAGGAGGACTCTAACTCAGGGCCCCTTTACAGGAATGAGCAACCCATAAGGTTTGAACTGCGAAACGAGTTGAAATGAATGCTCCACAGGCTTGGGCACCCTATGCAGACGCTCTTCGGTGAATGCCGTGCCGAGGGGGTCTCTTTGTGCTCAACGCCCCCCCCCCTCCCGGCAAGGGCTGTGGGCAGTGGAGGCCTCCATTGTTGTATGCTAACCTCTTAGGCCACCACGTCTCTGCCACCCTGAAAATCTGCCAAAAGTGCATAAAACACGAACCAAAAACGAACACGCGGTGCAATGCGCAGTGCGTTTGTTTCTCTCGCAAGCATAGCCCTGGCCGAGTTTGTAGATCTCTCCAAGGCGAAGCGCATGCCGCTTTTGGGGTCTGTGGTAGCCATACTAAGGGATGGAAGCCACCAAAAAAGTATTGGGCTGCGCATGGACTACATGCCCTCCGAATTGGATTCGGAGCCCCATGGCCTTAGATCTAGCCAAACCTTGATTTAGTGCTGTTTCTGGCCAAAGTGCATGCTTGTCTATCTTGGCGCAATTGTCGGCCGAGGCAGAACACGGTTTTACACTTCAGTATCGTGTCTTTGTACTCGTCCTTCAATTCAATTCCTTTAGGTCCATCGTAACCAACTTTGCCCGCTTGTCTTGTACCGGTTGGGGTCTGAACAATTCTTAGCGCTTATTGCAGAGGACAGGCGTTTCGGATATTATCCGGAATATTGTGGGGGCATATTGCGGAGTCGGTTAGGGTGAAACACCTTTCTTTGTCACTGGGACGGGTGCGCCAACCAGCTTGGTAGGCTTACACCCATTCCCTATGGTGTGGCCGTTTTGGGCCACTGTTGGGCCGAATTCTGGTAAAATGGCCAAGACTGGGCCAGTTCTCGAGGGTAGACCCCCACTTTGCGGTCGGCGTCCCAGACCACCAGCACTGAGTTTTGAGCCCAAGCTCAGGAGAGTGCATATAAGGGCACGAGTGGGGGATCCAAGCTACTAGATCTGCGGCCTGCTGTGGGCCGTTATGGCAATTAGCCAAATGGGTTGGTGAAGTGCTCGTTGGTGCTCACAGCAGATGTATGGGAAAGATGGTGTAGTAGTATGTGCACGTGTGCAGTACTATGCCATTGATACGTGTAGTACTCTCAGGTGTCATGATACTACACGTCATGTTGGACGCTCTCGTATGACACGTGATATTGTCATGATGTGTCATAAGACATAGTATTAATGCGCCTCGTAAAAGCACTTCTTTGGCACACCGGGGCAGGGTGTTTGAAACAGGGGCTTGGATGCCTGCCCTGCCCCCCCCTGCCCTTTCTCCAGCCCACGGCTTGTTAATGTCCTGACAGGCCATCGCCGGGCGTCTCAGCACCTCCAGGAACTGCCGGCTCAGCGGCACTATAGAACTCGGGGGCCACCGGCTGACCAATGAGACGGAGGTGTGTGTGTGTGTGTGTGTGTGTGTGCGTGTGTGCGGGCGCGCGTGTCTGTCATTCATGAGATGCTGCGGTGATGGGTTGCAGTGGTGTGTGGTGCTGGGCTAGTCTGGTTGGTGACGGCTGACGATGGTTCCGGAACCGCCGAAGGCTGATGGGGCGTATTCGGGGGGAGGGCAGCTGAAAGCACAGTGTGTCTGTTGGTCACTTACAAACCAGAACTGCTGTGCACAGGCCTTTCAACCCTGGAGGAGGAGGGCATAGCGGGGTCCCCTGCCCCACAATGGCAGTGCCAGGGGCTCAATTTGCTGGGCTGTCCATGAAATTCAGTGCCGCAAGCGGTGCAACCCATTTCCGAGGGCCACATTGCTCAGCATAGCTGCACCTCTTGCACTCTGAGGTGGCCAGTGCCACAACCATATTTGTCCCACTTGGCTGTCCATGGCGTTTTGGAGGGCCTTCAACGGCGGCGGCTGGCAGATCCGGACGTCCCTGTGCTGCCAGGGTCTGATGCATCGTGCAGAAGTGCTCAGCCTCTGTGGTCGGGCCACTCTGCTGTCCCTGGAGTTCTACTGCCATTGTCAAACGGTAATTCAGAGCACAAACAGGCTTCCGTGGAGGCCCTTGACTGCTTGGACGCGCCTACCCATGTCCAGATATTGTTGCAGACGGGTCCTACGCAGAGGCTGCATGCCGCTGCTCTTTTGCGGGCTTTGGTGTTTGGTTTGGACCCCTAGGCCTGAGGAATATCTCTTACCTCTTTTAGGGGGGAGAGTAGAGTAACAATAGGATCTGAGCTATTCTGGCCTCGCAGGGGATCCATATTTATAGATAGTATGTCTATGATGGGATGACACAGTACCTACACGAGTGGCTCTTCAGGGTGGCTGTGTGCTTAATCAAGACCTTTGGGACCAACAGTGTGCTTTTGGGTATTTCTGCTGCGAGATAATGCCCTTACCAAGCCTTGCATCCCTGCGTGTTCATACACCAAATCCTGTGCAAGGGCCCCCATGGCTGAGCTTGCTGTCACACGGAGGTGGAATGACCTCTTGTAGTGGACGTATTCCAGCCTCTCACTCTCAACTCCTTGGCAGACTTTGGTGGCAGCGATTTCCAACCTAGTTTGGGCGGCGTTCTAAGCAGCAAGCTCCATACTCATGCTGTCCAAAGGGGAAAATTTTCTGAAATATCTTGTGGCCCTTGTCGTTCCCCTTCCAACTCCAGTGTTAATAATTGTAACCCTGAGTATGTGGGCGGTGGTGGTGTGAATGTGAGGCCTCACGCCATAGTACAATGACGAATCAGGTGTCAATGAGCGAACCCCTGAATACAGTGCAGAATCCGATGACATGTCTCTGTCCTCTGCTTCATTAACGGCCCTGTCAGAGAGATTGGATCTGCCACCCCTGCGGTAAATGCGTGTAACAAAAAAATGGTCTAGTTGTGTAATTTTTTTTTGCGGTAAGTCGTGTAGGCCGGTCACATGCATTCCCGCAAAAAAAAATTACACGACTAGACAATTTTTTTGTTGCACGCATTTACCACACAAAAAAAATTACACAACTTACCACAAAAAAAAATTACACAATGTGACGATTTTTTCCTACACGCATTTACCGCAAAAATATAAAAAATTAGACAACCTTACCGCAAACAAATCATTACCAATTTTACTGAAAATGCATGCATGTGGGCGATGTGGCCACGTAGTGGCCGCTAGGCCTATGTAGCCCATGCCATGGGCCCTCCGAAAGCCCCAAAATTGTTGTTGTGTAGGCTATTTAGTGGCACCTGAAAAAATTTTCACATTTCGACTTTTTCCGAATCCCTTTTGTTGCCCCTAGGTTGGGTTTGGGTGATCATTTGGTGACAATACGGGTACCTGAGCGCCCATGGGGACCCACATAGTGGCCACTGGGCCCATCTAGCCCGAGCCATGGGCCCCCCAAATGCTTCAAAATTGCTGTTTGTAGGTGGTTCAATGGCATTTGGTGTGTGCACAAACTGCTCTAGCAGTTTTCCACCCTCTACAGGTCAAAAATGGAAACTTTTGCAAAAAAAATTTGATATTGTGACCACTCACAATGATGAAATATGCTATGTAAAGCATTGCCCGTTGCGCAACGAGAAATGAATGAAAAACTATCGGAGACGACTTCTCAGCTGGATAGCACCAAGGACCGCCTGGATGCTCTTGAGCGTCGTGCCAACCGCACAGACGAAGCACTGAGCAACATTCACGATATTGAAGCAGATATTTCGACAATCAAAGGCCAAGTGGAGAGACTGCTAAACTGGAAATCCGACACCGAAAAGAGACTGGCCAAGAATGATGAAGAAATGTCCCGCTTTGACAAGGCGTTGAAAGAACATACCAAGGCCATGCAGAAATCTGACACACAGTTAATGCAACATCATGCCACGCTGACAGCTTTTGACAGAGCGCTGATCGCAGCAAAAATTATACCACAATCAGGGATGAACAAGCAACCACCGGTAGCGGATGCCACGGATGTGGATCAATTATCCCAGACCAGCTCTTCTCCGAGGAATAAACGAGACGGTGCGTCAAGTTCCACTGCACCTGCGTCGCCAGACAATCGCCCACGGAAACATAGACCCGGATCCGCAGACAACGAGTGGTATATGGCACTTCAACCTGCTGTTGGGGCTGATCCTGACGAACTGTGGCCTGAAGCCTTGATGGACGAACTGCTGGTCGACTGGTCACCTGAAAGGTTCGAACGACTCGAAAATTGGCTAAAGGAATGGTCGTCAGAGGAGATGCTACAGACTATGATGAGCTTGAAAACCGGGGTATCACGAAACACACGAAATAGAGGCATCCGTACGATTCTTCATGGCACCAAAATACCCCCAAAGTGTTTCGCCTCGCGACCGGCAACGTCTGCTTAGAAGACTTTGACGATGAAATGCAGCTGCTGCAAAACAGGCTCCAGACGGCTCTGCAGAAATTGTCCCTGGCAAAACGCCTGCTAAGTGCAACACACTCCACGCCAACTCCTCAAGCAAGATATGATTACATTCCCGCATTGCTCCCACACTCCTATGACAGCATGTTGCGCCATGAGTATGGGTTAGATGCGTCCGGCGTGCGTCTGTGGTGTGCACTGCATGCGTCTTCGATGGGTGAACGATGGTTATCAGACCCTGAGTCGGTGAAACAAAGCTTGATCGCTGCAGCACGCACAAAGTCAGATTTCTGGTCGCAAGTGAGTCACACTGTGTTTAGGAATAGTCCCCTCACACCCCCGATGTGGGCTCGTCGCTTTGTTATTTTGGCGCTCGATACAGTTTGCGTCTGGCACCACCCAAAGGCACTATGCAGCACCAGGCACTTCAGTGTGCATGAGCGCTGGCAGAGATACAATACGATCCCTGCACCCCCTGCTGTTGACTATGTTAGTCACGATGTAACAGGTATTTTTCCTGATTGTGAAAAACAGTGGGTGTGGAGCACATCCGACGGGAATCCTTTCCCTGATATGCCTGGTCTTCACTGTGTGGCAAGCGGAGAATTTCAGCAGGAAACGTGGTACCTGCACACGACACGCGCTGCTTTGGCTGCAACAGCAAGCCTACAGCGGTTACGGGTCCATGCATTGTTTAAACACCAGAAGAAAGGTTGGAGTAACCTATGGGCGCCTTCTGATTTCCAGCAACTACTTTGTAATGCATACACACGTGCCATCAGGACTGCCGACAGGGACAGCAACCTGGGTAGATGGGCTGAGTTATCGGAGTTTCGTATCACGCATCTTCCCTACCAAAAAAACCCCCTGTTATGGATGATCCGAGCATGCTCACACATACATCAGTGGTCGTTAGCTACGCTTGTTTATGGACACATGATATATGTTATTTTCCATGTGCACCTGTTTTGCCTTTGCATTGGACGCACTGAAGGTGCCCTGATCACTCGACTACGTAAGCACTGGACCACAGCAAGGAGTGGCTCAGAGGACAGCCCTTTTTATAACCCGCTGTGTTGCACAGGGATACAGGACTGGACTATTGCCCCCCTGCAATGGACGGACTGCGAGACAGCCGCATGTTTTTTAGAGAGAGCTTGGTGGTCTAAGTGGCAGAGATGGGCCCTGAATGCGTGCGCGCCGGCTGTTCCTGCATCCAATGACACACAGACACCACCGCCACAGCATACGAAACGACTAGCCACAGTGTTGCGTCGCCTGCACACAGCACGCATCGACAGAGACTATGCGCGGAGCCAGTTTATCTAAAAGGAAGCCGCTGCAATTTGCTCAGGATTGAACATCCCTTACGTACCTACACCCGTTGTTAAGGTGCCAGACCTAACTGGTCCTCAGCGTGCTGCAATTGGCTCAGTGATCCGCAGTCTGGTTAAGAAAGTGCCTGTTCCACGCTGGCATAAACAGGCTAATAGGGCTTCCATTCGCGTGGTACGGACGGTGCCTCACTCGTTACGTAAAGTGGTGGAAAAACAGGAGAATGCATTAGCATGGAGTGCGGAACCCCCGGAATGTCGCTGCAACAGTCAATACAGGCATTTGTGGGAGAGTGCAGGTGATATAACAATTCTTGATGGCCATTTTGCGTTACTTCCGGTTACTATATATCAGCATGACAGTGTTTTGCGGTCAGGCGATCCGTTGCCGCAACATGGGCAGAAGTCTCGGTGTGAAACGGTAGCAGGCTTACAACGGTTGGCTGGTAGTCTGCACGCCGAGCACCCACCCTGGCGGTCTGCTTTACCCCTTAATCTTTTCAATGAATCTGGGTCCGATCTCAAGCGTGTTTGCCAAGTTGTGGAAAATCTTTGCTCTGTGGCGTATGTGCGCATTGTGGATAAACACTCGTCTGCCATGTGGGCATTTTGTAGACGATGGGCCTGGTATGAGCATATCAGGTTTGTGAAAGACGAGGGATATCAGCCTGTTGATAAATCAGTGCTGCAGGTGTCCCGGATACTGAAAGAGAGGGTGTCAGAACATGGCTGGAAAGCCGGGACAAATGCACGCATCGCCCTGATGTACCTGTTGGGGAAAGCCAAATCCCTGCGACTACCAGATATTCTCTGGAGACCAATAGCGGCGGCCAGCAGGCCGTTTGTTAGCAGGAACACGTTGCGCATTGCAGCGCGTGCTTTTACCTGTTTTCTGAGATGTTTATGCACCGAAGTGACTGCAGCTATTTTAGCCCTACGAATTTCTGATATAGCCCCTTGGTTGAATGACTTAAGTCACTGGGGAGCAACCTGTATTGGTGAGGCGGGCTGCAAAGAGCAGTTCAACCGCATTAAGCCCAGCACTACATTAGAGGAGATTAGAGAGGCGTCTCAATTTTTATATCAGAAGCGTCGCTGGGGGAGCACAGACATTGTCTGGAGCATACACCGTGATTGCAAGGCATTGGATAGGGCAGGAAAGGCGGCGTCAGCCTCATTCTGGCATCTGAGCCACGAGGAATTAGAGAGTATGGTGCGTTTTTCTCTCACTGAGCACAACACAGTCTGGTGTGCTGGGTCCCTATGGAAAAGGAGTGGGGCTATACCTATGGGGGGGTCCTTCAGTGCGCAGTGCGCAGATCTGCATAGCATCTGGGCTATGAAGAGAAACGTGGATATCATGAAACGGTTTGGGAAACTTGTGAGAACGGTCCCATTCCCGTTGTGGGAAACCCCTACAGGCAATACAGTTTCGCTTTCCCAATTGAGGGATAACGTGAACGTTGCTGCCAAAGGCCCCACAGCGCCACAGGAAATGTCCCGCGTGTGTTCAGCGCTGAACGATTGCTGGGGACTGCCTGTACTGTGTGACTGTTTGAGTCAGGGTGAGGAATGCACAGGTGTATGCATGTCTCAGCGACTTCGCATTTTAGGACTGACTGTCCATGTCGGAGAGACTGTGGTATGTTACTCAACCCCATCAGCACTGAACAATCAATTGATTTTAAAGTGGGGACCAAGTTTGCACAGCCCCTGGGCCATGAATGCAGCCAGCCTGAGCAATATTTTCACAGGTTCCCTAATCAATTCAATGCCTTTTCAATTTTCTTGGTCCTGCTTCTTACTGAGTGTGTCCAGTTGGATGCAACTTGCATTTTTGTGTGGGCACTCAGCGTCGGTGATTCTCAGAGCCATGAAAGCAGCAGTGCATAAATGTTGCAGCCGCTCAGAGTGGTGTGTTGAGGCCTCGATTGGATGGGCTGTGGTACAGGCGAGGAACTTACCTACCTCACCGAAAGACGCCGGTGGTTTGCTTCAGAGGTGGCTCCAACAGCAAGCCCATTGGTCCGATGTAAAGTATGCCTGTTGGCATGTACCACATGAGGGCTCCTGCAGTGAACACTGTGCTGCATGGAACAGTGATTACCATATGTTATCGCATATATAACAGCAGACAGTGTACGTGATACCAAATGCCGGGGGGAGGGGGGTCAGATTCCATTGATAGATATCAGCCTGTAGATGGTCATGCTATGCGTATGTAACTGTTGCTTGGCGGCTGCAAATACCGCTGCACAGGGACAGGGTTGAAATCTGCAGTGCATGCCATATGCATTTCGATATGAAGCCTGTGTAAAGGAAAGAGCACGGTGTCACCGGACACTGTGTTCTCTGTAGGTGGGCGTTGGCCGCTGGACTTCATTACAGTACCTGGACTGAGTACTGCCATATCTGCAACTCTCTTTCCAGACCGAAAGGCGCCTATGCTACCACTGATGAGGATTTTTTTGTGCTGACGTGTGCTTGCTCTTGTGACTAGCACACCACACGACTCCAAACGGGGGGCTCCCAGAGGGGCCAAGGCACAACTTGCTTGTGCAGTTTTCCTCGGCAACTCAAAAATGGAAATTTCCAAAACTGATTTTTTTATATTCTTGCCATACAAAATGATCAAATATCCTATGTAAAGCATGTTTTAGCCCCTCTTTGTGTGTTTTTCACCCTATTTGGGTTTTTTTTTTGGGGGGGGGGCTCCCAAGGGGGCCAAGGCACAACCTGCTGATGCAGTTTTCCAGCCTCGGCAGCTCAACAATGGAAATTCTGAAACTGATTTTTTGATACTCTAACAATCCAAAATGATCAAATATCCTATGTAAAGCATGTTTTAGGCAATATAATTTTAATGGAAATGCATGCATGTAGGCGATGTGCCCATCTGTGGGCCACTTCTGACTTTTTCCCCGCGCTTGGCGTTGGGGACCCCCGAGAATGCAGGGGTGACGTAGCACTTCGGCTCTCTTCTGGGCCCCCGAGAAGGCAGGGGTGAGATAGCCACTTTTGATTTTGTCCCGCTTTGCACAGCGGTCCTTAAGGAACCAGATTCTTTTTTTGTTAAGGTTAGGTTAGGGACTCGCAATCCACGCTTTGTTGTGTGGCCCCTTGAGTTGGGGCTAGGGACTCTCAATCCACGCTTTGTTGCGTGGCGCCTTGAGTTGAGGTTAGGGACTTGCAATCCACGCACTTGATGGCCATGAGGAAGCTTTCGCCAACCACCAAGCACCGCCTTGGGATTCCAAACGGACGGTTGGTCTTGTGGTTTTCAAAGCTTGAACATTGCAAAGCTGGTCGTGGAGCACCGGGGTACTTTTTCCGATGTGCCCCTCGTCCCAATGGGTGCCGGTTTTGTGGAGTATGTGCTCAGCATTGTTAATGCTGATCGTGCTGTGCGAGCCGCTGAAGCGCCCTATGGACTTGTGGGGACCTATGGGGGCCTATGGGGACATATGGGGACCTATGGGGGCCTGTGGGGACCTATGGGGACCTACGGGGACTTATGGGGACCTATGGGGGCTTGTGGGGACCTATGGGGACCTTTGGGGACCCATGGCACTTATGGGGACCTATGGGGGCCTATGGGCACCTATGGGGGCCTATGGGGACCTATGGGGGCCTGTGGGGACCTATGGGGACCTATGGGTACCTATGGGGGCTGTGGGGACCTATGGGCACCTATGGGGACCTATGGGAGCTTGTGGGGACCTATGGGGGCTTATGGGGGCCTGTGGGGACCTATGGGGACCTGTGGGGACCTATGGGCACCTATGGGGGTCTATGGGGACCTATGGCCTGTGGAGGCCTATGGAGACGTATGGGGACCTTTGGGGACCTGTGGGCACCTATGGGGGCCTATGGGGACCTACGGCGACCTATCGGGGCCTATAGGGGTCTATGGGCACCTATGGGCACCTATGGGGGTCTATGGGGACCTTTGGGGAGGCCTGTGGGGACCTATGGGGGCCTGTGGGGACCTATGGTGGCCTACGGGGGCCTATGTGGACCCATGCAACCTATGGGGACCTATGGGGGCTTATGGGCACCTATGGGGGCCTATGGGGACCTATTGGGGCCTATGGGGACCTATGGGGGCCTGTGGGGGCTTGTGGGGACCTGTGGCGACCTATGGGCACCTATGGGGGCCTGTGGGGACCTATGGGGGCTTATGGGGGCCTATGGGACCTACGAGGACCTATCGGGGCCTATGGGGACCTATCGGGGCCTACGGACCTATGGGGGCCGGTGGGGACCTATGGGCACCTATGGGGACCTATGGGGGCCTGTGGGGACCTATGGGCACCTATGGGGGCCTATGGGGGCCTACGACGACCTATCGGGGCCTATGGGGACCTTTGGGGGCCTATGGGGACCTTTGGGGACCCATTGCACCTATGGGGACCTATGGCCACTTATGGGGGCCTATGGGGCCCTATCAGGGCCTATGGGGACCTATGGGGGCCTATGGGGACCTGAGGGGACCTATGGGCACCTATGGGGGTCTATGGGGACCTATGGGGACCTATGGGGGCCTATGGGGACCTATGGGGACGTGTGGGGACTTATGGGGGCTTGTGGGGGCCTATGGGGACCTATGGGGGCCTGTGGGGACCTATGGGGGCCTGTGGGGACCTATGGGGAGCTATGGGGACCTATGGGGGCCTATGGGGACCTATTGGGGCCTATGGGGACTTATGGGGGCCTGTGGGGACCTATGGGCACCTATGGGGGCCTATGGGGACCTACGGGGACCTATCAGGGCCTATGGGGACCTATGGGGGCTTGTGGGGACCTATGGGGGCCTATGGGCACCTATGGGCGTCTATGGGGACCTATGGGGACCCATGGGGGCCTATGGGCACCTATGGGGGTCTATGGGGAGCTATGGGGACCTATGGGCAACTATGGGGGCCTATGGGGACCTACGGCGTCCTATCGGGGCCTATGGGGACCTATGGGCACCAAAGGGGGCCTGTGGGGACCTATGGGCGCCTATGGGGACCTACGGCAACCTATCAGGGCCTATGGGGACCTATGGGGGCCTGTGGGGACCTATGCGGGCCTACGGGGGCCTATAGGGACCCATGGCCCCTATGGGGACCTATGGGGGCTTATGGGCACCTATGGGGGCTTATGGGCACCTATGGGGGCCTATGGGGACCTATGGGGGCCTACGGGGGCCTATAGGGACCCATGGCCCCTATGGGGACCTATGGGGGCTTATGGGCACCTATGGGGGCCTATGGGGGCCTTTGGGGACCTATGGGGGCCAGTGGGGGCCTGTGGGGACCTGTGGGGACCTATGGGCACCTATGGGGGTCTATGGGGACTTCTGGGGGCCTGTGGGGACCTATGGGGGCCTGTGGGGACCTTTGGGGACCCATGGCACCTATGGGGACCTATGGCCACTTATGGGGGCCTATGGGGCCCTATCAGGGCCTATGGGGACCTATGGGGGCCTATGGGGACCCGAGGGGACCTATGGGCACCTATGGGGGTCTATGGGGACCTATGGGGGCCTATGGGGACCTATGGGGGCCTATGGGGACCTGTGGGGACTTATGGGGGCCTGTGGGGGCCTATGGGGACCTACGGCGACCTATCGGGGCCCATGGGGACCTTCGGGGGCCTGTGGGGACCCATGGGGCCCTATCAGGACCTTTGGGGACCCATGGCACCTATGGGGACCTATGGGGACCTATGGCCACTTATGGGGGCCTATGGGGCCCTATCAGGGCCTATGGGGACCTATGGGGGCCTATGGGGACCCGAGGGGACCTATGGGCAGCTATGGGGGTCTATGGGGACCTATGGGGACCTATGGGGGCCCGTGGGCACCTATGGGGGCCTATGGGGACGTGTGGGGACTTATGGGGGCCTGTGGGGGCCTATGGGGACCTACGGCGACCTATCGGGGCCTATGGGGACCTTCGGGGGCCTGTGGGGACCTATGGGGGCCTATGGCGACCTTTGGGGACCCATGGTACCTATGGGGACCTATGGGGACCTATGGCCACTTATGGGGGCCTATGGGGCCCTATCAGGGCCTATGGGGGCCTATGGGGACCTGAGGGGACCTATGGGCACCTATGGGCACCTATGGGGACCTATGGGGGCCTGTGGGGACCTATGGGGGCCTATGGGGACGTGTGGGGACTTATGGGGGCCTGTGGGGGCCTTTGGGGACCTACGGCGACCTATGGGGGCCTGTGGGGACCTATGGGGGCCTGTGGGGACCTATGGGCACCTATGGAGGCCTATGGGGACCTATCGGGGCCTATGGCGACCTATGGGGGCTTGTGGGGACCTATGGGGGCCTATGGGCACCTATGGGGGCCTATGGGGACCTATGGGGGTCTATGGGCAACTATGGAGGCCTATGGGGACCTATGGGGGCCCGTGGGCACCTATGGGGGCCAATGGGGACCTATTGGGGCCTATGGGGACCTGTGGGGACCTATGGGCACCTATGGGGGCCTATGGGGACCTACGGGGACCTATCGGGGCCTATGGCGACCTATGGGGGCTTGTGGGGACCTATGGGGGCCTATGGGCACCTATCGGGGCCCATGGGGACCTATGGGCACCTATTGGGGCCTATGGGGACCTATGGGGGTCTATGGGGACCTATGGGGGCCTGTGGGGACCTATGGGCAACTATGGGGGCCTATGGGGACCTATTGGGGCCTATGGGGACCTATGGGGGTCCATGGGGACCTATGGGGGCCTGTGGGGACCTATGGGCAACTATGGGGGCCTATGGGGACCTACAGCGACCTATCGGGGCCTATGGGGACCTATGGGCACCTATGGGGGCCTGTGGGGACCCATGGGGACGTGTTTGCACTTATGGGCACCTATGGGGACCTATGGGGGCGTGTGGGGACCTATGGGGACCTATGGGGGCATATGGGGACCTACGGCGACCTATCAGGGCCTATGGGGACCTTTGGGGGCCTATGGGGACCTATGGGGGCTTGTGGGGACCTATGGGGACCTATGGGGACCTATGGGGGCCTATGGGGACCTATGGGGACGTTTGGGGACCCATGGCACCTATGGGGACCTATGGGGGCCTATGGGGACCTTTGGGCACCTATGGCCACCTATGGGGGTCTATGGCGACCTATGGGGACCTATGGGGACTTATGGGGGTCTATGGGGGCCTATGGGGACCTATGGGGACCTACGGGGACCTATCGGGGCCTATGGGGACCTATGGGGGCCTGTGGGGACCTATGGGGGCTTGTGGGGACCTATGGGGGCCTGTGGGCACCTATGGGGGCCTATGGGGACCTATCGGGGCCTATGGGGACCTATTGGGGCTTTTGGGGACCTGTGGTCACCTATGGGGGCCTATGGGGATCTATCGGGGCCTATGGGGACCTATGGCGGTCTATGGGGACCTATGGGGCCTGTGCGGACCTATGGGCACCTATGGGCACCTATGGGGGCCTATGGGGACCTACGGCGACCTATCGGGGCCTGTGGGGACCCATGGGGACCTTTGGGGGCTTTTGGGGACCTATGGGGACCTATCGGGGCCTATGGGGGCCTATGGGGGCCTATGGGGACCTGTTGGCACCTATGGGGGCCTATGGGCGCCTATGGGGGCCTGTGGGGACCTATCGTGGCCTATGGGGACTCATTGGCACATATGCGGACCTTTGGGGACCCATTGGCACCTATGGGGACCTCTGGGGGCCTATGGGGACCTTTGGGGACCCATTGGCACCTATGGGGACCTATCGGGGCCTATGGGGACCTATGGGGTGGGGGGCATCAACTTTTTGCACACCCATTTTGACACCAACCCCCCCCCCTTTCCTCCAAGCATCAGATCTATATCAGACATATCACAAATGTTGTTGTATACACTGCAAAAACAACATGCCACATCAGACATGAGACATCAGACTTTATACACAATCCTGCCATGGCCTTGTCCCGTCTTTTCTTGGGCCTGATTTTGTGTCTAGTGCCAATGACACCATGTGAAACTATGTTATATTGGCTGAGTCCCAACTAATTGGTGGCCACGCACATATGTGCTTTGTGGACGCGGCGTCCCATCGTTAAGGTCGCTATGGGGTGCTAGACGGAACCGGCAGCTGTACATATTGCGCATGTATTGCAAAGGTTGCATTTCTTTCAATTTTTCAATTTTTTTTTTATAATGTACACGACTTACCGCAAAAAAAAAATTACACGCCCTCAACGAAAAAAAAATTCAATTTTTGTTATAATTTACACGACTTACCGCAAAAAAAAAATTACAAGCATTTACCGCAAAAAAAAATTACACGACTAGATGATTTTTTCGTACACGACTTGCATTTTTCACATATTGAGGTGTGTTTGTATGGAGTTCCCAGTTGGGACAGGTGTAGCTGCTTTTGCCCCCTTTCGCCTTCGTACTCACCTTCTACAGATCAAACTCGCAAAAGTTGTGGGCTACATTCCGCAGTACGATGTGCAGATCCCCACCCTCACCGTCCGTGAGACCATAGAGTTCGCCCACAATTGTGCATCCCGATGGCATCGAAACATGCGGAGTATGACGCTTGTACCCGCTCTGTGTTCCACTGCATGCCCTTTGTGTATTGTTGCGGGCAGGCACCTGTTCGATCGGTCAAACATTTGTCACTGTGTTCCAAAGACACAGGTCGGGGTGTGTAGAACTGACACAGAAATGGGCCGATGACCACCCCCTTCGAGTGCATCCCCTGCATGTTGGGGGGGGGGAATCTGGGAGGGAGGGAGGGGGGGGGAATACGGGATCCTTCGTTCAGGAGTTAGGGCTTAGCTGATGTGACCATTAATCAGTGGTTATGAAATGTGGTGCTGAAAGTGGCGAAACAGGCAAGAGAATGTTCACAGCATCGCAGACAACTGATGACGTTTCCCTAACCTCCTTGTCTTAAGAGGACTGTCTTCACTTTTTTTTTATCGTTTTGGGGGTCTGGGTCACCTCCGGGCCATCCTGCTGGGCTGTCAGGGGGGTCCAGTCAAGGCTGCCCGTCCCTTTGATGAGACCAACCATCGCCGCCTCAACCAAAGGGGCTGGGGGGAGGGATTTGGTCAACCGAAGGGGTAGCAAGCACAGAGCACCAAGCCCGCACACACACACACACACACACACACACACACACACACACACACTGTGGAAAGAGCTGTAGAATGGAGATGTATGTGTTTTTGTGTCTTACATTTTGGTCAAAAGCCGCACGGCGTCACAAATCACCTCGAAGAGAGGTTGTTAGATCAAGTGCAGGCCAGGGGTGGATATAATAGTGACGACATTACCCGGGGGCTGAGCCGGGAGGCAGTGATGACGGAATGACGATTACGATTTGCTCCTTTTTCACTTCACAGGTATGTGTGTTCGCAGAGTTGGATGAATCTGCAGCTGCGCTACCACCCCTGTGCAGTGTAGTGTCTTGTGTCGGTGCTGGCAGATTCGCTCAGTAGTACAGTGGTATATGCTCAGTCTCATGGAATAATGGTCCTGGGTTCAAACCCACCCAGAGTAGCACATGCGCTGGCGCTTTTTTTTGGCATCAGTCCTCTTGTCAAACTGCTGGCAAAACTGCTGCTTCAGTCAAACGGGCAAATCATAATCATAATCGTCATCGGGGGGGGGGGGGCTTGGGGAGGGGGACCCCCCCCACTATATCCACCCACGGCGCAGGCGCAGGCGTCGTTTACCCCCCCCTTTTTGGGGGTTGTTCGTGTAGCATACCCCAAGTTGAGGGATCGGATGTCCAACCCCTTGTAAAGTTATCATTTTTGGACAGAAAATGATCAGCCGATGAATTTTTGGATTTTAACCCCCCCCCCCCCCGTACCCGGGTACCCCTTTTGGGGGGGGGGGGGGGTCAAAACTACTTTGTGTATTGCGACCGTTGTGCGTGGATTTGGACCCAGGTCTGGGGCGGCTTTTTTCTTTTACATGGACCCCCTAACCTATGGCGGGGTCCTGGGTCCGAACTCCGGGTACCCCCCCCCCCCCACCGTGGCCCCTTGCCAGTGAGGACTCACTTTGCATGCCAGTTTTCAGCCTTTTTTTTGTGTCAGCGCTTTTGGCGACCTTGGTGACCACGTGGTATCCATCCAGGGGGCTGCAAGTGGGGATGTTATGACAGTATATGCCTACTAGGATACAAAAGGACGTTTTTTTTTTGCAGCCACTAGCCTCGCCTAAGGCCGGTGACGACCCGTGTGAAAGATGCAAAATCACCTCGCAGAGGTTGTTAGATCAAAGCCAGGCAGGCGTACAAAGGGGAAAACGCCACATACCCCCCCATTTTGGGCCTTTTTGGGCCTATTCGCGTACCCTACCCCAAGGGGTTGAATTGTTAGTTTAACCCCTTGTAAAATCATTATTTTGTCCAATAAACGCATCCCCCAATGAGTTTTTGGTCCGGACCCCCCCCCCAGACCCCCCCCACTTGAAAGCCACTTTTTTCAGGTTTTCAGGGAGGGGGGGGGGGGTCAAAAATTGACCCCCCCTTTTTGTTGGGCCGAAAATCATGAATCTTTTGGTTTTTTTCGATTTTGAGCCGAAAAAGTGTTTCCGGGTCCCGACTCCATGGGGTTTGTATGGGGCGGAGTGGGACGAGCGCTTAATGCAGTTTATGCACCTTTTAGCCATTTTTGCTATGTTGGCGGTTTTGGCAACCTCGGTGACCCCGTGGTACCCACTCTGAGGGGTGTGAGTGGGGATGTTGTGACAGTATATGCCTACTAGGATATAGAAGGACGTTTTTTGCAGTCTCTAGCCTTGCTGAGAGCCGGTCACAACCCGTGCCAAAGACACGAAATGACTGTTTCCACCAATAATGGCCTAGTGAATCAGCCGGTACACTGTTTCCACCAATAATGGCCTAGTGAATCGGCCGGTACACAACCTGCTGTGTAGTTTTTCACCCTCGGCAGCTCAAAAATCGAAGTTTTCGAAACTTGTTTTTATGATATTGTAACCACACGATATGACCATCCAAGCTATGTAAAGCATGTTTTGGGCCGTATTTATGTGTTTTTCACCCTATTTGGGTATTGGGCGCACGGGGGGGTCTGGTGTAGACCACAGGAGGCACACACAATGCTCCATGCCCTGCCCTACATGACGCTGATAGCTCACGCTGATTTTCAGGGGACAACGTGGTCTTTGTATGCTACTCCTGAGGCATGCACTTCCTTGGACCACATTCAGCACACCCGCATGCGCGCCTTTTTCCAAAGCCGAAATAAACACTATGTTCTGCCTGATACCATCATACCCGACCGTGAGTCTGTGTGCCGATTATGCACACATTGCATACGTCACGCACACACACGCAAACAATTGGGTAATTGGGCCGCTGCGATGCAGTTCCGCATCAAATATTTGCCCTACGAGTCTCATTTCTCCCTGAAAATGATCCGTGCTGTTTCTCGTGACCATTCATGGGATATTTCTGTGCCACCTCCTGATGAATATATTTATGCCATATTACACCTGCATATGATATGCATCTATTTGGGGCGTACCCACCTTGCTCTGATTCAACGCCTCCGAAAGCATATTACCACAGCCTTGGCACATGCTGAGGATTGCCGTTTGCACCAACTCCTACGGTCCACTAACTTGGAGGACTGGTACATTGTACCTTTACAGGCAGTCTGGGGTAAGTTGCCAGCAGCCATTGCCGAGCGTGCCTGGTGGGACAGGTACAGGCGCTGGGCCATCAATGATCTGCCACCTGCAATTCCACACGAAAACGGGAAACCCTGTAAAAAGGTGCCACATCGAGCAGTGCAGGTGTTCCATAGCTTATCTGTTGCAAAGGCTGACAGGGACTTTGTCCGGAGTGCTGCTCTGCAAAAGGAAGCTGCAAGCATTGCTCGTGAATTGCAGATTCCTCTTTTCATGCCTGCATATGTGAGGGTCCCATACCTCACTGGGGAACAAAAACCAGCCTTCGCGCGCATAATCACTCGCATGCTGCGCAGAGTCCGTTGCACATCCTAGGAACGGCAAGCCCTGAAATCACGGATTTTCCTGGTGTGCACAGTTCCACACACAACACGTTCTATTTTTGAACGTCACAGCAACAAGTGTGAGCGAATCGATGTACCACCCCCCTGCCACTGTAACGAGTCACATCGTAATATCTGGGAATTGGGAGGAGCTATTACACTGCATCAGGGCCACTTTGCCCTTTTGCCAGTCACCCTGAGCTATGACGGACAGGTGCTTCGTTCCAAAGATCCTCTTCCTATTCGTGGGCCGGATGCCCGTTCCAAGGCTATTTCTGAGTGCGTGGCTCTTGCACGCATGTTGAATGTCCCTTTCCCTGAGAACTGGGAAGCGTCACTGCCCCAGCATCTTTTTTCTGAGAGTGGAAAAATGTTGAACTGGGCTCAGCATATTGCACAGCAAGTGTCCACTGTGGCCATTGTTCGCGTCGTCGACAAATTCCCCGGAGCACTGTGGGGCTTTTGTCGTAATTGGATGTGGCACCAGCTGCAACAATTCCTTTGCAAAGAGAAATACCAGTCACACTGCACTTCAGCAAAACAAATCATCCAGGGTCTCACTGAACTGCTCACTAGACGCACCTGGTCGATATCTCACGATGCTCGTATAGCACTGCTATATTTGATTGGCAAAGGGAAGTCGCTTCGGTTACCGGCTATTCCCTGGCGTCCAATTTGTGCTGTTTTCAGACCCGTCATACCAAGGCACCGACTGTGCCTTGCTGCGCGAGCGTTTTCATGTTTCCTGCGCGTTTTGACCAGCGAAATCACTGGCTGTTTTCACCACCACCACGTGCACAGTGTCGCTGCCTGGTACGAGTGGTTGGATACCTGGTCCTGTGATCACATCGGTGAAGCCGATTGTAAAGACCAGTTCAACAATGTAGACCCCAAACTGGTTGTACAATATCTCCGGGACAGCACCGAGTGGCTAAAAACACAGCGCAAGTGGCGGGCCACACAGATGTGCTGGTCTATTCATAAGACCGACAAGACAATGGATCGTGCTGGCAAAGCCACTGATTTTAACTTTTCTGTCATTACACATGTAGATTTGATTCAGCTGATTGAATTTTCTTTGTGTCGCGACAATTTCTGTTGGGCTGCTGGGCAGGTTTGGCAGCGTCTTTTCGCCATACCAATGGGCGGGTCCTTTAGCGCGCAATCTGCTGATTTATATTGCATATGGGCATTTCATTTGCACAAGGCACGGTCCAGACAGTGGGGCGTCCTGAGTACGTCCTCCGAAGGGTATCCTATATGCAGGGGTGTATGCTCACCGACTTTTCGGTGAGTGCGGTGAGTTCCCATTTTTGCCCGTTTTGCAGTCGGTGAGTGGTGGTGTGTAGTTTTTCATAACAGCGTGGGAAGGGGACTTCTCTTGCGTGTCTTGTACTGCTTGCATGGCTGGGGTTGTATTCAGGCTCAGGCTCAGACTCAACGGTGCAGTGTTCTCATGTTTCCCCCTTTTGTGCAGTGCTATGGATCCCCCAAGTTTTTGTGCACACAATGGTTCACTTTTTGTGAACAACAGTTGGGCAGTCAAGCAGGAGTGGTGGACTAGTTATGATGCCTCAAGGAAGTTGACACGTTTCAAAGCAAAGGATGTGGGCATCGCTGGATTGAAAACAGGTGTAGTGCCGTGACGAGGCCAATGCAGCAGTTCTTGAGGAAGACCCCCAAACGGATGACGAACCGGTTTTCAACGTTACTCAGGTTGCTTTTTGCAATGGGCACGTTTTGGGAATTGCCCAACGTCTCGCTTTGCATTTCTCCCGTTTTGCACCCGTTTTGCACCGTATTCGTGTTTGGGAACTTTTTTTTGTTGCAGGCAGTGGCTGATCTTCTTGAAGCCCCACTGAAGAGTGAAAAGTGTCTGCAACAAGGCATTTTTCAAAAGACCCCACCGTGGCAGTTGCAGCTTGCCAATCTTCTGGCAGTTGGGCGGCCTCAAATTGAAGCCATTGTAAATGCACTGACAGAGAATTTGCATGTACATGCAGGCATTCCTCGTGACAAGGGTGCTGCTGTTCAGCACTGTTTGAAAACCCTATTTATGTCCCCCTTTGTGTCATCAGAAAGCAAATCTGTGCAATGCATGCCTGCATGTGTGTCACCAGAGTCTGAGTGTGAGCCGCGAGTACAATCCCAGCCCTCTCAACCCTCTGACCCTTTGCCTGAACCATCGTCGCAGCCACTATCACAGGGAGGGACAGACTGGTGGCGTCACCATTATTGTTGATGAAACCAGTGACACTGTCGCAGATAATGAACCGGTTAACGTCTTGATAATTCCATCTGGCACTGCAACAATTTTGTTGATTTTTCTGCTTGGGTGGGAGTGGAGGCCAATGGACCTGATGCCCCGGCGACTATGAAAGATTTCCATCAGTGGTTGTCAGCCAATGCCGCTTTGGTGCGCTTACAATTGATCTTTGTCGTTGAGCATGCTAAAGAGGTTTTTGAACTCTTGGATCGTGTTCAAGTGTCAACCTCAGCCACTCTGTTGCATGGCAACCCTCAGAATCGGCGGAAACCACAGATGCATCGTGTGTATAACCGAATGTTTGCACTACACACGACATTGCAGGAGTTGGTAACCCAAAAAACTTTGCGCAACCTCACAAATGTGCGTTTGCATCGCAAGACACTCGGTGGTACCAATGTGCATGATGTTAACCATTGGACCAAGCAGTTTTTGGAGTGCTTAGGAGCTGTGCATGCAAAATTGTGGAAATATGTCTCCAAGCATATGGATTTTGCGAAAGAAGCACGCATCTTTGACCCCAGACAACTACCCAACCTGCCCATGGACCCTGCTGCATACCCTCTGATGCTTCCCAACAATGTGCAGGCCCAGGTGGTCGACAATGGTGAGTGGGCATTGTACAAGGCGTGTGTGGTCCCGGATAACGGTGATTTCGATATTCACCAATGGTGGGATAGCATGAAAGACCGCCTACCCACGATGTATCCATATGCAATCCAAACCTTGTGCATTCCGCACACCTCGTGTGACGTGGAGCGCTCCTTTTCCATGTGGAAAAATGTGCGCTCAGAAAAGCAATACAATATGCAACATGCGTTGCACAAAGCGTATGTCTCATTTGGATTCAACGGCGTCGTGGATGCCTCATAACAGCCGCATACTCAAAGGAAATGATGTCCATGGTGTTGCAATGTGCCCATTTGCCATTTGCCAATTTGCCCATGTGCCATTTCCCCATCTTCGCTTTTGACCATTCAAACAATTTGCACCCATTTTGCACCCATTTTGCACCCATTTTGCACCGTTTTGCACCGTTTTGCACCGTTTTGCACCGTTTTGCACCCGTTTTGCACCGTTTTGCACCGTTTTGCCCGTTTTGCCCGTTTTGCAAGGCCCCGGTGGTGAGTGGGTGAGTGTGGTGGCGGTGAGCATACAGGCCTGTATATGGCGCACGGCTACAGGTCGGTTTATGGCTTTGGCTCAGTTCCGAGATAATATTATTGTAGCTTCTCGAGGCCCACGCGCTGCCGGCGCCATGCGCGAAGTGTGCGATGCATTGTCCGACATGTGGCAGTGGCCTGTGCTTTGCCCTTGTATGGAGTTACCTGCGGACCGGTGCAATTCGGTGTGCATGACCGGCGAACTTCGTGCCCTGGGCATATGCATGCACCGCACAAACGGCCAGGGTTCTTGTGTTGCCCATCCATCTGCGTTCACTGCCGATTGGTCCTTGAAATTAGGGCCTCCACTATAGTCCTCTTGGGCGGTACAGGAAAGTGCACTGGCTAACTTGTACACCAGCGTCCTTGTCAACTGCCTTCCTTTTGTTCGCTCCTGGGGTGGCTTGCTTCTGAGTTGCGCTGCATGGATTAACATGGGACTCCTGTGCGGACACTCTACAGCAGCTGCACTGCGTGCCGCCCATCGTGCTTTGACACGAGTTGTGGCCCGTACTCCCTATGCAATAGGACCTAGCCGCCGGTGCATCGCTTTTCTGATGCCCTCTTTACCGTCTTCCAAAAACCATATAGCCACCCTTGTGTGCACCTGGCTCAGGCGCTGCGCACATTGGGACGATTATTGGTATGCCTCTTTTCATGTTTCACACCCTGGTGAGCATCATGACTGGTGCGCAGATTGGAACACCGACTGGGTCGTGTTACAGAGCATCGCCAACCTCCCACCTTCCGGTGGGAGGGGAGGGGAGGGTCCGCCTTTTTCTACCTCATGATATATGTATTGTGTGCATGTGCTGCAATTGATCTCAGTCTGATGTTGCCCTCTTTCCCACGCAAAAGGTCATCTGCACGTTCTCCTCACAGACCTTTTGCGAAAGGCGCCTAGGGCCGTTTCGGCTCTTGACAAGCTTTTTCTCTCCTTCTTGTGATCTGCATGTGCTGCATGTTGTGCTGACTTCGTTTCAACCAACACACACGTGACAGCTCACACGTCACCATACGGGGTCTCCCAAGGGATGGGTACACAACCTGCTTATGCAGTTTTTCACCCTGGGCAGCTCAAAAATTGAAGTTTTCGAAACTTATTTTTCTGATACCGTGATCACTTAAAATGACCATCCAAGCTATGTAAAGCATGTTTTAGGCCGTATTTACATGTTTTCCACCCTATTTGGGTATTGGGCGCACGGGGGGGGGGGGGGTCGTCGGCCACTGGTGTACCGCTGCAAACCCACTGCTTTGCATCTCTGTGGCCCACCCACAGGCATCTTCGTGTCTCTTGTTCTGCGACAGAAAGGTACCTATGGTCTTATAGGCCACTGACGAGCCCATTTTCTTTCTGCGCTTTGTGCTGTTTGCCGCCAGTGCACACGTGACATAGCCCAGAGTTCCTTCGGGGTGTCCCAAGGGATTGGTACACAACTACCTGCTTATGCAGTTTTTCACCCTGGGCAGCTCAAAAATCGAAGTTCTCGAAACTTGTTTTTTTTGATACCATGATCACCTAAAATGACCAGGACAAGGTATGTAAAGCATGTTTTAGGCCATATTTATGTGTTTTTCACCCTATTTAGGTATTAGGTCCGGGGGGGGGGGGGGGGGGCTCACAAGGGATGGGTGCACAACCTGCTTATGCAGTTTTTCACCCTGGGCAGCTCAAAAATCAAAGTTTTCCAAACTTGTTTTTTTGATATTGTGACCACCTAAAATGACCAGGACAAGGTATGTAAAGCATGTTTTAGGCCGTATTTATGTGTTTTTCACCCTATTTGGGTATTAGGTCGGGGGGGGGGGGTCTCCGGGGGGGGCTCCCAAGGGATGGGTACACAACCTGCTTATGCAGTTTTTCACCCTTGGCAGCTCAAAAATCGAAGTTTTCAAAACTTGTTTTTCTGATACCGTGATCACTTAAAATGACCATCCAAGCTATGTAAAGCATGTTTCAGGCTGTATTTATGTCGTTTTTTCCCTATTTTGTGTGTGCGTTGCTTGGAGTAGATTCTCTGCGAGGTGGACTTGCCGAAGGCAATAGAATTTATGCAGATTGTGATACATACCAGCACACAACCTACTTCTGCAGTTTTCAGCCCGTATGGCTCAAAAACGAAGTTTCCAGGCCTTCTTTTTATGATATTGTGGCCACTCATAATGACCATCCAAGCTATGTTTTTCACCTTATTTGGGTATTGGGAGTGGGCGGGCGGGGTCTCCCAAGGGACTGGTACACGACCTGCTGATGCGGTTTTTCACCCTGTACAGTTCAAAAAACGAAGTTTCTAAAATTTGGTTTTTTGATATCGTGGCCACTCACAATGGCCATCCAAGCTATGTAAAGCCATGTTTTAGGCAGTACTTATGTGTTTTTCACCATACTTGGGTATTGGGTTTGGGGGGGGGGGGTTTCCTCTGTCTTTGAGGTGCCTTGCCAAAGGCAATAGAATTTCAGTGACCCCCTCCCCTGATCCCCCCTCCTTAAAACAAAAAAAGCCCCCTTGGCCTGCCCATCGGCCCCATGGGACCTCCAATGCACAACATTCCATCGGGTTGGCCGATCAAATAGGAGCCCCCCTGTGGCAGGCAGTTGTTGCCTCGTGAAACAAGTAACGGTGGTGAAGGATGTACGAACACATGTGATCAACCTGCAGTGGTACGCACGAGTGCTGTGACCATTGCTGGCCTTTCGATACTGCGTGCTAATCACAATGCAGGTGCGCGCCTTTGAACAACACTACCGAGGTTGTGAAAATTGTAAAAAGTGACTGGGTGGTTTTTTCCATTTCCATTCCGGGGCTGCAGGCCTGTTGTTATTTTTCATTTTCTTTGATGGAGCAACGCAAGGTTCCTGCGCCACAGACCTGGGATGACACTGGTCTGCAGGAACTGTGCATGCCTGTTGACAGCCCTTTTGCAGATTCATTCTCCAGCTCATCGAATGCGTCATCTGGCTGACCGTAGTTCCAGTTCCAGTGCAGACAGCTTCGACAATTCAGCCACGGACCTTTCTGAATGGCAAAGGATTTTGGCTAAATGTGTGAAGAATGCATTGTGTTGTGTTTGTGTTTCATATTCTAGGTGAGATGGTAAGGTTTTGCGCAGCCAGTTCCATTTTCCTGAGATGGCAGGGGTTACATAGCCATTTCAGTGTGGCTAGGTGGAAGTGTGATGCTGTCACTGGGTCCACAATCGGGTGAAGCATTGCTACTCCATGTACCACCAGTTCATCCACTCCGGTTCTCACCCCTGCTGTAGGGACTTTTACCGCCAACAAGAGGCCTGGGTGGGGCACTGCCATGCTATTAATTGGAAGGGTATGCGAGGTAACTCAGGAGTCTACATGCTCTGAAACACAAATGTCACCATGTTGGCATAATTCGCAGTTTCTTGGCCGATTTTCGTTCACTGACAAAAATTGCTGCTTTTTTCTGAACCCTGTCAAAAAAGTGGTTGAAACTACTTTTTTTTTTTTTCAGCCGGCTCCTCAAAGGGCCAAAGCGCACAGCAAACTCCGAGCACCCCCTCCCGCCCCGGTGTGTCCAGCGTGCCTCCTCCCAGCCCCTGTGCTGGTGACCTGTGCGGCGTTGCGCCTGTCACACTGCTTCTTGATGCAGAGAAAGAGAAATGTGACTCAAAGACGATTACACGGTTGGCACATGTGGACTTTCTCAGCGCTGAAATTGTGATGGCAATTTTGGGGATCCGCCATGTGGGCGATACAATTTGTGGCAACGAGAGCCTGCGTGGGGTAAGTGGAGGTGTGTCCCGTGGTGAAGGCCAAGCAACAGGCGGAGGTGGTGCATGTTAAGCCTTTGGTTGAAGCCTGAGCATGAGGCCTGGCACTCCTCCCTTACACCCCCCAGTGCAGTGTGGAACGACTACAGGTGTCCCAGCTTGTCAATGCCTGTGCAGTTGCATGCCTTACTTGCACGCCCCTAAGTGCGTGTCGTGCAAGGCTGATGCTGCAAATCGACTCGCGGTCCCAATGAATGTCTGTTTTGTGCGCATGCGTTCGGCCCGTCTGGGGGGCAAATTCATGTCATGCTATGCAAAACAGGACTTCCAACCTACTGGCGATGCATGCCAAGTACATTTCATCATGGCGAAGGCTTTGCACTGTATGTGAAAGGCCCACAACCACACACACACACACACACACACAGGCGGTCTTTTCATGTCCCATTCTCTGCTTTTCTCTGATTTGCGCATACCCCCTGGGACTACGAGACCGCGAGACTGCTGAGTGAGTTTTCGCGCATTCCGTAGATTACGTTCTCGAATATGTTGTGACTTGTGGACGATCCTAAGTCTCATTCAACATGACCAAGACTGCAGCCAGGGCGAGTGGTGCAAATGTGGGCGCCACAAGTGCATGGTGTAGCATAGCGGCCTCCGGCCCAGACAAAGTCAAGGCCCGCAGAAATTTTTTCTTTACCCGCCCTTCTGAATATGCTATTAGAGGTGTCAACGGCTCTCGAAGAAGCTGGCGGTGCCCTTATGGAAATGGATGATTCTACTCTAGAGGAGATTCCGACCCTCATGGCGCGACACAAGTACCTGCAGGACTGCATTGTTGTGAAAGCAAAGGCTATCAGTGATTCTATGCCGGAAGACGGCGTGGCTAGAACGGCTATTCATCAGCTGTACACAGAGGAGGAGCAGTATGTTGAGGCCACCAGACAACTTGAGGAGTTGCCCGAAGAGGCATCGGAGGCTGACCGAGACAAGGTGCGATAGCAATCCGCGAAGGTACAGGCACACGCTATGTTTTTGGCATCTCAAATTCTTCTCGCACTGTGAAACCCTAATGAAGCTCTGGCAAAGCAGCCGGAGGACCAGGCTCGGACCCAGACCACTCAAGCGGCAGCACTAAGGAAGCAACGAGACGATCTCTCTGCATTCGTTGAATCCCAACGACAGGAACTGGCTGACGTTGCAGTATTAGAAAATTGGGCGGCCCAGAAACGCAAGCGTGATGCCCAGGGGGGCGGTGGAAAAAAAATCGCGCATGGAAAAAATTTTCGCTGGGGTCCCGGGCCTTGCATGCGAAAAAAAAACTGTCGTATTATTTTCATAGCATATGATTTTTTTTGCAAGGTGTAGGAGGATAAATTTCGTGCCGCAAATTAGTGAATGTGGCCGCACTACAGTTTATCACATTGCTGACAATGGATGATTTGAACTTGTTTTCGTGTATTTGTGGATATTGTGCATTGTCTTGTGGTGTAGGAGAGGTTAATTGCAAGGGGAGGGTTATTGTAGGTGAATGTATGAGCATGTCATAATTTTACATCCCCTTACCCCCTTTTGTGCTATTGTTCCCTTTGTGGGAGAGGTTATCGATTTTGGCCGGACCTGACACCCAGAATTTCGGCATCCATTGCCAAGGCAAGAAACACCGGGCGGGTATAACCATACCACGCCAACGCCAATTGGCCATGACGCAGCTTTTCTCAGCAGCACCCGCATGGGCTAGCGAGGCTAACAAGCCCCCTCCTCATGACAGTGACCGGGAGGATGACATTGAAACAAGTGCCATTGAGTCGCACAGTAGCAGTTTCCCCCTAAGTCTTGTAATGAAATGCAAAAGAGCACACCCGCTAGGTGTTCCAAATGCCAATGCGTTGCGTGGCAAGTACCCAATTATATGCCGTGCACACGAGAAGGTCCATTGGAGGTATGTGGACGGGATGGGGGTTCAGTCAGTGGACCCCCCCTATACCGGAGCGGCCCACATTGGTGACTCCGGTGAACAAATGCCCTGTGTTCCATGCGTGGCAGTGCCCAGTCACCCAACAATGTGCGTCTGGATGCGCGAGGAACGAAATGCGGATTCTAGCACGCCACATTTCAAGCTAGGATTCTTGAACCTCACAAAGTGTGCTAATGGATATCGTGCAGACAAGTGCAATGGGAAGGCCAAGAAGCGGTAGGCAGAAAAGAAGTAGCCGCGCAACCCAAAACGCGAAATGTCTCGAAACGTTTACCTCCGGGGAATGGGTACCCCCTGAGGTAGGGGTAGGCACTCCACCCTTGCACCTACCCCAAACCGAAACGCGAAACGTCTTGAAACGATTACCTCTGGGGAAGGGGCACCCCACGAGGTAGAAGGGAAGGGGGAAGGGGGCAGGTCTGCCGCCAAGGACTGGGGGAAGACGACAACAGTGGGTGGGACAAACGGTTTATAGGTGGTGGATCAGAGGAAAGGCAGAGGTTTGTAGGGACACCAGCTATCCTTTTGGGACACATGAACTTAATTCTGCACCCACCCTGGGACTATCAGTCACAGTTCTTGACAAATGTCCCACTCTTAGAATCGGTCAACATCCAAAGGGCAAGGGAGTCAGAAATTACCAGCATGGTGACAATGGGGTTGCAGGACGCCTGGCGCCGGGTCCACCCGGAGCCTGGGGTAGCGGAAGAGATAGGGCCCATCAGGGGGGATCGGCGCATTGACCGCATTTTACTACCCCCGTGTGTATCCGAGCATATCTAGTCAATTTTCACCACGCCGGTCGGCAGGGTGTACCATCAGGCGGTGGTGGTCAGATTGGCACCGACGGCCGATCGCAAAAAATCCAATTTATGGAAATTTCCTTTGTACTTGTTGGGGGATAGCAGATTCTAGGAGGGCATGCAGGAAGTCTTAATGACCTCCCAGCACCTCCGTGGGGTGCAATGGTGGGACTGGGTGTTAAGTCAAGCGAGGCACCTGGCACAGCACTTAGATAAACAGACCAGAGGTTGGGATTGGGGGTGCTCGTGATGCAGAGAGCGCTTGCCACATCGTCGCCCACTTGCTTGAGCTCAGCGGCAGAGCAAATTTTACAGGGCAGTGATGTATCGTATGACACGGCGCAGCAGGGACACAGGGCTTTGGCGCGCCTGATTGATGGAGAAAAGGATGGTATTCAGCATGCGGAGGTGTTGCAAATGCTCCGTGTGTCACTATCGGGTCCGAATCCACAATCGGAAGCACCCGAGGACACGAAGCATAGGTCTAAGCACGTACTACGGCTACTGCAGCAGCTGCAGTCCAAACAAAAGCTTTCAGTGTTACAATCCCCTGAGGGGGACATTCTTACGGAGGAGGAGGCCATTGCAGGGGAATTATGCAGGTACTGGGGCGGGGTCATGACTCCCACTTAGGCCACAGATCAGGAGCGCAAGGACTACCTGTCCGACATGCCGGAGGTGGCGAGGGGTCTCAGAGAAGTTATGGAAGGAGCCTACCCTGGATATGGTGGCCCTGTCTCTCAGTGACCTCGATCCAGCATCGGCGCCGGGCAACGATGGGTTTACAGGGGCATTCTACAAGGCTTTCTCGTCACACTTCTCCCCAGCTTTGCTGGATATTATTAGGGAGGTCAGGGAAACGGGCGTCCCGCCTGCATCATGGTGCGAAGGGATGACACGGTGTGTCCCCAAAGAACAAGGGTGCATTGCAGTGTCCAAGCAGTGTCCCATAACGCTGCTCACTTGTAAAATTAAATGGCTCACAGGAGTGCTGAAGTTGGCGCTCAATGACGTAGTGTCATTTGTGGTGCCCAAGCAGCAGGCAGGGTTTATTAAAGGCCGGAAGACGGATGATCACTTGTTCTCAGTTCAAAAAGTCAGGGCGTCAAGGCGCTTGGCTCGGCATTGATTTCACAAAAGCCTTTGACTCCACGAGCCATGCCCTGCTGGGATTTTTTCTGGAATTTTTGGGCGTGCCAGAGACGTGGTGTGCGGCACTGATTCAGTTTCTTAAGGGACCACTGCAATTTTTCGTGGGAAACCAGCTGACGGAATCCGCCCTATACCCTGGCACGGGGATCAAACAAGGGGACACACTGTCCCCGACGATCTTCTCTTTGTTAACAGTAGTTTTCATCGAGAAGGTTCTGCACGGGTTTCTGCAGGTTCAATCGTTTTTGTTTGCTAATGACACACTTTTCTTCATCCAAGTACTCCTCGGCAAGTGAGGGCCACCCTGGATTCTTTGCTGCAGCTCCTGCGGCAGTATGGTGAAGTATCAGGGTACCGGCTGAATATGGATAAATGCGGAGTGGTTTTTCAGGGACCAGGTACGCCTCCACCTGGAACGGTATTGTATGGAGTGTTGGTGAGGTCCAAGGTGAAATATCTTGGTACCTGGCTGCGACACGCGACGGTCCTCGACCAGTATCAGGGCCCACTAGCTAAGCTGATGATCAAGGCACGATTCTTGGCCTCTTTGCCGCTCAAAGCGGAAGAAAAAATCCAGGCGCTCTATACTTGGGCGTATCCGGTGCTCCAGCACATTGCCATTCTTTTTTTTCCCACTCAACAGGTTATTAGGAAAGCCAATATGGCTATGCGTGTAGTGCTGGGCATCCGGAGCTGGGTGCTTCCTACCACTCACTGGAAGCTACCTCACAATAGGGGGGGGTATGCGTTAGGATCAGCGGGCGACTTTCTGCTGTGGTGCCACTCTGCAGCTTATGTCAGGGCGCTCAAGGCATTGGAAGGGGGAGAGGAAACGCTGAACATGCGAGAGTTTAGGGATTGGGTGCACTGAAAGGCCCCCAAGCTCCGGCTTGACCCGGTGTACATCAGACGCTTTTCATGGTTCAAGCAGCCGCAGGATCAGTGGCCGGTGGTGGTCACCTCCTTGGTAGCTTATTCGGCATTCACCCACATATGCCCGAAGGACGGTCTCATCGGGCAAGACCTGTTACAGATCCCGCTCTGGAACTCTGTCTTTTTTCACCGGCCTATGAAGTCCAGGGTCTAGGAAAATTGCTTTCGTACTTTTTACTGCCCGGCCCTTGTGGCAAGGGGAATTCAGAGGGTAGCAGATTGCGTGACGGACATGGGGCAGCTAAATGCAGCAATCCTCCCGCGCATCCCGCAGTCTTATAGACCTTTATGTGTATGTGTATGTGTATATGTCTGTTGGTGCAGTACATAGATGTGGCTCATGGGAGAGAACCTCGGCCGCTATGGTCGGCGCTCCCGCCACTGCGGGAGTGGAAGCTTTCAGAGGTCTTGAAGGTGTGTAGGCAACATCTGCGGGTGAAAGCACGCCAACCAGAACCCGTGTGGGAGGCGCTTTTTCTATGCGCCCTCTATGCGCTCTATGCGCCGTACATCTCCCCCAAGTCTCATGCCCCGCCTATCGGGTCATTTCTTACCCCGCTTGGTAGGGGGGGGTAAGAGGCATAAGCCTGAAGCGATTCCCCTGCTGCGCAACCACCCCGATTAGTTTGTTTCGGGCTTTCGAAACATCCTTTAGGCATTCACAAGTATTTGTGATCACCTCCTGTGGCAGTGTCCCCTACGGCAGTGATTTCCAGCCCAACAGGGCTGCGTAGAAGCGCTGTAAGACGGTTGTGGCAATATCCGATGGGAGGGTGCCGATCGCCTCACAGCGGATAAGCCAGCGTGCATATACCGCTGTCCAAACCAACCATCCTTGGATGGTGGTGATGGATATCAAAGAGCGGTCCGTGCAAAGCCTTGATGGCTCGCAGCAGACATTGTCACAGACATGCAACCCCGACAGGCGACAGATCAAAGCTCGAGAATCCTGAAGGAAAAAGCATTTCTTGAAGACATGGTCATGGTCCTCAGCTACCCCACACAACGGGCAGTCTTGTCCCTCCATTACCTTAAACTGAGCCAGTCGCTGGGCGACCGGTAGCATACACCATAATGCCATTGTCACAAACTCGCGGAGCTTAAAAGGGACTGCTTGCGCCAATATAGCGGGCGCATAGAGGGCGCATATGGGGCACATAGAGGGCGCATAGAGGGCGCATAGAGGGTGCAAAGAGGGCGCATAGAGGGCCCAGGTGCGTGCATGGGTGGCGGCCGCCTAATCCGAGCATGGCATTGCCTACGGAGCGACTTTTGGTTCCTCGCACCCTCATGACTTTCATGTAGTAGCGGGAGCGGGCTTGTCTGCGAGGGAAGCGGAATTTCACGCAGTCCTCAGGGTACTCACCATAGTCCCACACGATCTGACATTGTATGTAGTGTGCACCCCACAGTGTCAGCTTGATCTGCATATACGTCTACACGCATGGGCCAGAGATAACTAGCGACAGGACGACGGCACCCGGATCTTGGGGAAGGACACTCTCGTGGCCTTGTATGAGCGGCTGGAGGACAAGACCACGCAGGTGTATTGGCGCCCATGGAGCGCATCATTGATCAATCGCAGGTACCAGGAGTTACAGGAAGTCCTACAGGTCAGGATGAGACTAGCACGCCCGCCGGACCCCCCCCCCCCTTGGAGCAACAGGCCATGCAATGGCCGCCAGAAAGGGAGTCTCAGGAGCGAGCGATCCGGGAAGGCATGGCATCTGTGTCACCGGAATCCACGATGTATTCTGTAACCCAACCCCTATCCCCCCTGACACCGCCGTCTACTGGTAACGAGGCGCTTGCCACTTCCATCACCAGTGTACTCCAACGCCCGGACTCTCACCCCACAGACCCCCCCCCTTGGCTCACGAGCCAGATCGCACTCCTCCCCCTCCTCAGTGTATTCTAATTGTGAAGTCCCTCACGCCACAGTCCTCCCTATATTCCAACGTACGGTCGCTCATGCCGCAATCTTCAATTTATTCAAATGTCAGAACTCTCACACCGGACTGTGGTAAAGCAGAACCGGCTAGGCACAAACCTCGGATCACAAGATCGGTGTCAGCTTCAACCCACCCGTGGCCGCCACCAGTGGAACCTCCGAGACTCGAACGGGCGGGGGGGCGAGTGCCGACTAGGAGACAGTTATTTATGTCAGCAATGAGAAGCGGGAGGAGCATACCTGAAACGCATGTGACTCCACGCCACAGCTCTTCAAACGGAGGCGGGCGCAGCGGGCACGCCGCCATGCAGCCCTTGCGGGCCCCCCATCATGACGTTGTACCGAAATAAAATGGAGCGAAGGCACAACCTGGGAAATGTTATTCTGGTGGTTATGAAGGCAGGTTTCTAACCACGTCGGACAATAGTATACCGGAAACGCACTTGACTACCACGCCATAGGTCGTGAGTTCGAAACCCGGAGCGGTGGGGACGCTGCCACGAGGGGTTTCTTTACTTTTGCAGACAGAGACGTGATGCGGCGGGGCAAGTATTCAGACCTTGTCGGTATGGCATAGTGGCTTAAGGGGTCGTACGCTGGCCGGAGGTGCCAGGTCGATTCCGGGGAGGGTCAAAATGCGTAGATTTCATGATATGATCAATGAATATATACCTATCATCTAGGTTTTCCTTTGCCTGGCGCCGGGGATTTCTTTCTTTTGTAGGCAGAAACAGGCGCAGCTCAGCACGAAGACACCAACACGCATGCAACACGGAAGCGTCACGTCGGTCAATCCATCGCCGAGCGCTTGAGCAGGCTCGCCTGCAGGGGCCCCTGCGAAGGGACCGGGGCATACACATATGGGCAGCAGGGTGCGGTAGGGATGCACACTCTATACATAGCCTTGTTGTAGTGCAGAGAGGGAGGAAAGGCTGCACGGAGCGGAGTCCAAACATTGCTGCAGTGCGAACAATGCTGTAGAGAGGTGATGTATGTTAGCGAACGCTGTGGAGTATGTTGAAATGATTGGGCATCACACACACACACACACACACACCAATTTCCTATTGGAAGAGGGGGGGGGGGGCTCCTCCTAGGGTCCCCAGCCGTTTCATGGTCACAGGTCACTGCCAATCGATCGGGGCTGCATCTGCTGGGCCACTAACGGGCGACACAGTGCTGGCATGGCATCAAGCACTCAATGGACTTCCGGCCACGAAACATCCCTGCCTGTGACGTGTGGTCTGTGGGTAGACTACACACACGAGGACCGCAACACTATTCTAGTACTAAAGGGAAAGGCGTGAGGGTGGTATGTAACGCACCTAAGCCCATTGCCATCACTGAGGAGAAGAGGGTCAGGGTAATGTGGAGATCAGCGTAGAGGAACGGGAGAGCCATTGGATCCCTCGTCATTGTGCAGTGGTTTTACGTTTGTTGCCCCTGACTTTTGTCATGGCCACCAAAGCAGGGCCTGTGAGACAGTGATTGCGAATCCTCCCAAGGCAAAGTATCCCTTTGCGCATGAGCAAGAGCCGGCAGCGCACCGAGCTTCGTGGACCCAGATTTCGGTTGCCCCGCATCCCAGCAAGGGGCATTCCCTGTGTGGCAAGCATCTGGCCGTGCTACCACGCACTACACCGAGTCTTCACCCAGCTGCACCTCCACGTGCCATGCTGGTTCCGCACTCGTCTGGGGCCACCACCACATAAGACACCAGGCATCCCTGTGAGCCAGGGCAGGCATCCTGGCTCCAGGGCACCACCACCTCCACCACCTTCCATCTCCAAACCTCCCTACCCTTAATGTGGCATAATTCAACCTCCACATGCCCATCCGACTCCGATGCCACTGCCCGGCAGCAGTAGCACTACGCTTCGATGATTGTCTGTGCACCGTTCGCAGGTCAGAGAAAACGGCTGAACACTGCAGAAGTCCTTGTCACCCGGCCCTCTGTTTTGCTGGGGGATGAGATTTCCACCGGTCTTGACAGTGCCACCACCCTCGACATATGTGAAGCCCTGCGTTGCCATGCCCAGGTCTAGCCTTGCTATCCCTAGGCCCTGACAGGGCTGTGCTGTGGTCACATTTCCGAAAGGGGGCGCGCCATTCTTCATCATCTTATCAATGGCAACAGCTTTCGCTCACCACTAACTGCACTAACTGCACTTACTTCACCGCCCCCAGGTGTCCTCCACAACCCTTGCAGGCAAACTGATGCTGCGGAGTACAAAAGAATTATGCAAGGAACCTAAAGGCTGTTTGTGCAGCATCGCCACTACGCACTCGAGTGCAGTACGGCCCAACAACTCTGCCAAACCAAATACCATCCACTGCACTCCAATCACAGCCCTACCGCACTGCACAGCACTGCACAGTCTACTCCACTGCAACCCTAGGACACCGCACATCACAATACACTCTGCAGGCCACTACTATACTGCACTACAACGCTACAACGCTACAACGCTGCACAACACGGGACGCTCGGCTACGCTACAACACTGCACACTACAACAGTGCACTACGAGACATTGAAAAGACACAGCTATCTTGCCAAGAAACTGGAGAAACTTGAATCACCATTTAGGATCTGCAATGATGGGGAAATGAAACGCTGTGCACTGTCGGATTGTGGTGCAGTGGATGGTGTTGTGGGATTGTAGGTCATCCGGTCGGTGTATTGTGTTGTGCAGTGTTGGGGTGTACAGTGCCATCGGGTTTCGTGCAGTGGTGTGCGCAGTGTTGTGCAGTTCTGGACAGTTGTGTAGCGATGAAAAATCACAACTCCCCTGACCGGGGAGTGCAGGTGTTGTGCACTGTAGTGGATTGCGCAGTGTTGTATCGTTGTTGTGCAGTAGAGTGTGTAGTGTTGTGCAGCGTGGTGGTCGCAGTGCAGTGCAGTGCAGTGCAGTGCAGTGCAGTGCAGTGTATAGCATTGTGGAGTCTGGTCGTGTTATACTGCAGTACCGTGGGTATTTTCATGTCAGGCCGTCGGGGTGTAGTGCATGCAGTGTGAAATTCGTGCAGTGTCATGCCATACCGCTGTAGGGAAAAGAAGTGTTGCTGTTATGCAGTGTTGTAGGGTGGTAGTGCAGTCGATTACATAGTGTTATGCAGTGTTGTGCGATTGCAGTAGAGTGTGTCGCATAGGGTTCTAGAGCAGTACAATATACTGGCGGGCAGTGTTTTCGTCGTAGTGCAGCAGAGTGTGTAGTGTTATTCATTGTCGTGGTGGTGTTGTGCAGTAGAGTGTGTCGTGCTATTCGCTCCTGATGTGGTGCAAATAGACATGAAACATCCGCTATTGAAAAGGTGTGGGACATCGGGGTGGGTTTTAGGCATTGCATTGATTGTCCTGTTGGGTGAAACGGGGCAAAGTGGGTGAAAATCCAACGTGGAGCATTGCTTTTTGTCCTTCAAGTGGCTGCTGGACGGACTGCAATAAAACTAAAATGTGACACACACTGGGGGATTGTGTTGTTACACTACAATGGCAACGCACTATGAGGCGTTCGAATCATACTATCTGTTGTTGTTGCACATTTTGTTCGTCAAAGGATGGATACAATGAGTTGATGGTAGAGAACGAGAGATGGTTGAGTGGATACAGGCTCTCTGGGTAACTACCCATGCCAAGGGGATTGGTTGCAACATTTTTTTCAAGGTGTTGTCCCAAGTTTCCCAGGTTTTCCCCTATGATCCCACATTTCTCCCCTTTTTTCCTTTCTCCCTATTTTTTCTTCGGGAATTTTATTGAGGCTTATCGTCAGTTGCATGGGGAAGGTCTGGTCCTTGATGTTGAGTACACATGCATGATGTGGGCATTGCATATTAGAAGTCACTGAAGCAGTGGCGAGCCATTTGGCCTTGGTCGGAGAGGATTGTGGCAAAGGACAAACACAAGATGACATGTCACAAGGGCAAACAGATGAGGTTGCACAACGTTGAGGTGCAACTGTGTATGTGGTTTACTGAGCAGCACTGCTCCACCACCCGTGACACTGCACACCCTGTACAATTGACTGCAGTGCAGTCCTAAAACACTGCACAAAACGACATACACCCAACTCAACCGCATTCTAGGCCAACCACGCTGCACACCCTCATACATTGTGCTTTAGTGCTTTAGACAACACTGCAAAACACTACATTACACACTGCACTACAGCCCTACAATACTGCGCAACATGATACACTCTCCTGCACTTAAGCCCTACAACACTGCGCACCACCATACACTCTACTGCACCAGAACCCCACATCACTACACATCTCTACACACTCTGTTGCATTACAGCCCAATGTAATGACACAACCCTCTACAATGTACTGCACTGCCCCCTCTCCTTGGCTCGCCGTGCACACACAAGGGCCAATCCACTGCAACATCGCCGGCATACCACAGCTCCCCAATGGCACCATCAGACCCAGTCCGGGGGGGGGGGGCGGGGGAGTGAGGCAGCACGGCAATCCAGTGACCGGTTGACCGCCGTGGGAGATGTGCCAAACAATGTTGATCGGCAACCGCTCGACCCCTTTGCTTTCCTCCGTCGAGTAGGACACCGGGCTACAGTACAGTGTGCGGTGGTGTAGGGGTGTAGTGCGGTAGATTGTGCTGTGGTGGGCCATGTTGTAGGGGTATAACACAGTTGGGTGTGCAAAAGCTGAAGGGAGGAGTGGACTTTGGCGTGCACAGTGTCATCCTGGCACATTGGTGTCCCTCTGATGTGATGGCCATCAAGGTCCATGTCTTTGTATGTTGCTGGCCGCTTTGCCACCATGTAGATATCCTGTGTGCACGTAATCAGGCCCAGAGTTTGTCTGAGCAGAGGATGTGAGCAAGCAGAGTTCATCTAATCGAGGAATACGAGGCCCACACTAGCAAACGCCAGGATTGGCAACATGACTATGTACAACCCGCACATCATGCACCTGCTTTAGCGGATTTAGGAGTGCATGCCAAACACATTGTCCACACGATGATGGGCCAAGCTATTTGAACCATGTCCGCATCTACCCAAGGGAAGTGTCCCCCTCCAGTTTGCAAGTGTGGCCAAGTTTGGTTGTGGAGATTGACCCTCCAAGCGTAATGCCGGCTTGCTACATCCTACACGGGCCATGAATGATGGAGTGAACAATGGCCTAGTGCAGTACAGCGGGTAGTTTTGTGAAGGCTTCTAGCATAGATTGTGTCATGGTGTGCAGTGTTATAGGGCTCTAGAGCAGTAGTGGAGCAGTATGCAGTGCTGCACAGTCGTCATGTGGTAGTGTGTGTAACGCCGTGTGTTGTTTTAGGGCTATGGTGTAGTAGAGTGTGTCGCGGTATGGTTTTGTTGGACTGTAGTGCAGGATAGTGGTGCATAAGAATGCGCCGTGTTCCGTGTTGATGCACCGTGCACAAATTGATGGTCCGCAAAAATGAATAACTCCCTACACAAGGTCTTTTACCAAGGTCTTTTATATAATCTTCAGCTGCATGTCCTTCTCAAAAAACACATCCGGCAAAAAAATCGCAAACCCCCCTTTGACTTGAACATTGTGCTGGTGCATCCCTTTTCTCTGTTGCCCTCCTTGTTTCGTTTCTAGACAATACGGGTGTGGTATGTGTCTCTTGTCTTGTGTGAACTTTTATGGGCTAGCCAAAGCCCTTGGTCTGGGTTGGTGATGCAATGAGACCCTCGGCTTGCCAAAGCCCTGGGCACCTGCAGTCCATCTGGTGAATGTTTCAGGGCAGCCAAAGCCCTTGGATGGCAATTGTGTGGTCTGCCTTTTTGTGCCTAGGGCCAAATTGCAAATTGCATAGATGAGGTTTTCTGTGTTCATGGTATTTCTCTTTCGCATCCCTCTACAGTGCATGGTATGCTCATGCAGCTCTTTCTGTGCATTGTTTCAGCACTTCTTGTGCCTTGTGCCTTGGGCACTATTATGGATGAATTTGCAACCAGTTTGTTGAAAAACTGATGGGTTTGAATCATCCCAAACTCTTGCTTGTTCGTGCTTGTCTGTGCTATGGACTGCAATTCTGGTGTACCCCTTTTTAGTGGCACCAAAATGAATGAAACACAACCTCTCTACAAAAGGAGGCCAAATGCAAAAAAAAACCCCCGCAAAAATAACAAATTTTGACTCCAGGTTAGGGTTTGACTCAGTCGACCAAAAACATCTCCAGAAAGACTGAATTCTGCAGGAAAAAAATCCCGAAACTCAAATAGTTTTCCCCTATTTTGGGTGCTGTTGCAAAATTTTTGCATTGGTAAAATTCAAAACACCCAACACAAAATCACTATTTCGCAAAGTGTCAATATTTGTATGGTAGTGGCTGGGTCTGTGGCCCCGATATTGAGACAACCACGCAGGCCCAAGTGACGGGAGCCGTTGTGCAGACCCACAAGTCCCTTGACCTCCTCCTGAGTTCCCCATCAGGCTTCCGCCAAGGATGCCCTTTGGGTGACATGGGGGCTGGACTGTAAGCTCAAACAAAGCTGTCCTCAATCCACCACCTGCTTCCCTGGCGACCAACATCTATAGATCCTCTAGGCCATTGAGGATCCCCCTAGACCACTGAGGATTCCTTGAGGCAAGTGAGATTTTCTCTGGGCCATTCAAGCTTCCTCTAGGCTAGTGAGGATTCCTCTAGGCCAGTGAGGAACCCTCTCGGCAAGTGAGGATTCCTCTGGGCAGGTGAGGATTCCTCTGGGCCATTGAAGATTCCTCCAAGCCATTCAGGATTCCACTAGGCCATTGAGGATTCCTCTGGGCAAGTGAGGATTCCTCCAGACCGTCGAGGATTCCTCTAGGCTATTGAGGATTCCTCTAGGCCATCAAGGATTCCTCGGGACCCATGGTGGAATGAGAATTATCATGACGCCCCCTTTTTCTGCTCCCAAACTGCCGCATCCTCTGCCCGTCTTTGCGTTGCCCCGTATTGTCCATTTTCTGCGACCAAGAGCGCCGTCCACACCCTCCCCCGTCCACTGCACACCTGTTGTTGTGGGGTTTGTACTTGTGTTTGTGTCTTCAGGTGCTGAACAACACCGTCGTGGTCTCACTGCTGCAGCCCACGCCTGAAGTGTTTTACACTTTCGACGAGGTACTGGTCATGGCTGCGTCCTCCGTGGCGTACTTGGGGCCTGTTGATGAGGTGTGGCCACGGCCCAAAACGGGCTGAGGGGCAGCAGATGTTGAGTGGGAAAAAGGAGAGTCGGGAGTTCAGCAGGGTAGCAAGAGGTAGGGGGAAATTGGGGCCTGTAGTGAATTGGTGTCTCTGTGTTTTATGTGCCGGGGGGGGGGGGGGTCGAGATTATGTTGGTGGGTCTTCTTCTGGGGACAGTTTGGGTGATCTGGGATGGGAAGGCAATCTCATCTGCATGAATGATGCCCTATATTGCACTGCGGACCCATTCCTCGCCCTCTGTCCCAAACTGTGATGGGCTCACACGAGTTCACAGCTTTGTCCCATGTGCTCTATAAGACTAGGAAGTACAAATTTCCGATGTCTTCGGAAGACCCAGCCAGGAACGGTGCAACCGGTGGGGTGGGGTGGGGTGGGGTGGTCCAGCCACACCCTGCCTCCTCTTGTGGGCATAGCCCAGCCAAGTGGTAGGTTGGCGCCAAAAGTGCAGAAGCAGTGTTTTGTCGTAAAGTGACCTGCCCTGGACAGGATAGAATGGGGGGAGGAGAGGGAGCTGCAGCTAGCAGAGAGAGAGCAGGAGTAGGCCTGCTCATTGGTGGGGCCTGGTAGCCTGTGCCCCCTTGGAGGTACTCCGTCTCCTTGCCATGCGCCGGCCCAGGGGTTGGGGGGATTAAGCCTTTTGGAGAGCCTCTTGGCACATGCCACCCCCCCCCTCCTTGCACAGACCTTTGCATAGACCAGTCCCATGATCGTGCAGTCGTGCAATCCCTCCTGTCTGCAGGTGCCACAACGGATCCGGGCCACAGGGCCGGGGGGGGGGGGGGGGATGGGTCCACTTCCACTTTTGTCCCCTTCTTTGGGGACCCCCTAGAGGGCGGCAGGGGCTATGTAGCCATGGTGCCCAATTGTGGGCCGCTTCCGCTTTTGTCCTTTTCTTTGTGGACCCCCAAGACGATGATTGCCCAATGTCCCTTCAAGTTGGGACGCGTCGAGCGCTTGGTCACCGCTCGAGCAGAAGCACAAAAACCCCCTGTTGCGAAGGAAGCCTCCAAGAGGGGTGGGAAACAACAAGGTCCGCAATCCAATGAGGATGGTGCAAGATGGATATGTCTGAGGATTCTGTGGCGGTGCCCCCAAAAGGCAATCCTGCCCCGCATCGGAGGACGTTGCACCATTTGAACCTTTTCCACCCCCTGGACATGTGGGCGGTGTGAGAGGAAGGTGTATTTGTGGTGCATGCATTGCCAATGGTGTGGGTTTTGTTTGCCCACAGTTGAGTGTCCGATGCGTGGTGCACTCCCTAAGGATGAGGATGCGTGGGTCTTTAGGAGGTGGAGAACCGAGGTTAACATGGATTCCCTCTGGGAAGCCCCCCAGTGCTGCTGAAGCTGAGGAGGACACATACAAGGCGTACTAGCTAGTAAGGTTAGTGCGCTTTCAAATGAGGATCCCTATTTGTTTGAGGAGGAATCCCTCTCCATGCTCAAAGTAGCTGAGCCCAAAACCGCTAAACCCGAAGAAGCCGAGGAATCCGCTGCCGTTCTTGTCAGTGTACCATGCAATGATACCCGTAGGTCATGGAAGGATGAAACCCAACCTCTTGTTGTGGGGGATTGGTTGGGTGACAAGGATATCACCGCATGGCTTACCAACAAGTTGTATCGCAATGAAATCGGTGAGCCACAGGCATGGACCATAGCGGCGACATATGCTGTGTCCCGCCTACAAGAAATACGAAAGAACTCACGGAAGCTATGGTGGTTTGGCTTGGAGGTGGCGGCACATATTTGTCGTTAATAGTGATGATCACGAAGGGCTCCATTGGTTTGTTTGTGCCATGGACTGCACAGTGCCCGTATGGGCCTTCAAAATGTGGATCTGGGAGCCACTATCTCCTGATAGATATTCATGTTCGTGGTTAGGTCATCAATATACAATTGGTCCCGCACCAACTTACCCTCGGCACCCTTTGGATAGCCCTCGGGGACCTAGAATCACACCCCTCAGACGAGCACGTACGGACGTGTGTCATCATCTGAGGTGGGGTTACGAAAGGTAGAGGCCCGCACGGTTCGTTCGGGGGCATCAACATTGCCCTTCACCGACCGCCCATCTCGGGGCGGTGTTTCCACATGTGCCCGGGCTTTGGGTTTTCAAAAGGATGGTTGGATGTGTGGCTAGCACTCCTTGCATATTTGCAATGACTTGATTGCCCATCGTGGAAGCTTGGAGAACCTGGATGTTGTCCTCACACCGTTGCCCAAAGGATTCATTCCTGATGCGTTGCACATCACCATCGCTCAGTCCAAGTCACAGGTTGCATTCCCGAAAATGGATGGGAGGAGGAAGTGACTTGTCTTGCCCTAGCCTCCAACTCCAAGTCCCCGCCCACATCTACTTTGCCCCTCCTTTTTGAACAAGAGGATTCCTTTTCACAACCCAAGGAGGGTATTGCATCCACACCTTCCTCGGAGCCAAAAGCTGAATAATCCCCTCCCTTCACCCTCTCATTCCGAGGATATGCATTCTGTCGGAGGCGTTTCAATATTGGCCGAATCAAGTGAGTGCATGAAACACCAATCCGCGTGTGAAGCCCAACTCAACAAACACGAACTCTGATTTGATCTACAAACGTGTGCTCGCCAACTTCTTTTAGTTGGTGCATGTTTTGTAGCACATGGTCGCATGCTAAAATGTAGTTGGCCCAAGGTGACTGGACTCAAGTGGTATCATTGACTTGAGCTTCGCAACTGTTGGTGCCGGTGGCAATTTGGTCATTTGGCACTGCTTGCCAAAGGCTACAGTTTGATATTGCTTGCTAAAGGCTGAAGGACAAACTGCATTTTTTGTTTGCAATCATGATGAGCACCTCATATGGGTGTGCTCCAACATTTTTTCTTTCCTTCCACCATGTTCAGGTGATGAGTATAAACTTCGCCCTTCACGCCACGGCTCTATTGCTTTACCCGTGCCGGAGGTACCCAAAATGTCTGTGGGGGCTATGTGCTTCACCTCCTCCGGTAGCAATGGCAGTTGTTGGGTGGTTCTTGTGATTTTTCTTGTTCTTCTTTTTTTTTCCTTTTTCCAAAAAAAGGTTTTTTTTTGCATACGCCATATACATCCAAAAAAAATGCGTGATTTACGCCAAAGAAAAAGTTTTGGTTAAAAAAAATACGCAACCTTACCCCAAAAAACAAAAAAAATTACGCGACGTACGCCAAAAAAAAAATACGTGATTTCCGCCTTTTTTTTTTGCACTCGCGCCACGCTTTCCTCCCCTGCCTCGGCCTCTCAACACCATGTACTCATCATCATGCAGAAAGGAGGTGCGTTCTCCCTTAAAACAAGACCTAGCCCCCCAGGCCCCTCTTGACGACAGTCCCCATACCCCAACCAGTACGCAGATGCAGATGCAGCCATGGCACATGTGGCCAGCTGCCCCGGGTCATCTATGAACTGGGAAACGGAGATTGCCGCTTCCACTGATTGGGAAGCGGGACTGAGTCCCCCTCTCCCCCATGCCCCCCACACAACACAGCTCCACTCGTATCATGCAAACACATCCGCCAACAGAAGACTTGGGCCCACCACTCCGCAGCACCCAAAGCAGTGGCCTGGCCCAGCGGGGGCTGGATGTGGGAGGGGCACACGGAGGATACACGGATGGACCTGTGACCGGCAGACAGTTGGCAAGCGATCCTGTGCTGCCCCACTCTCTTGGTGTGGAATGGTCAGCAGGGGGGGTGGGGGCAGATGATCATGTTGTCAGATGTTGTGAGATCGTCCGTGCTGTGAAGGGATGTTGTGCATTTGGGGTCTGTTGGGCTCAGACATGCTGGTTTACTTTTGAAGGTGGGGACGTCATGTAAATTTCGAAATCCCCTGAAGGGCCCTACTACAGGACCCCGTGAAGGATCTCTCTGAAGAACCCCACGAAGGATCCCCGCTAAAGGGTCCCCCTGAAAGACCCCCTTGGCGGAACCCGCGAAGAAAACCCATTCAAGGATCTCTCCCAACAGGACCCCACGAAGGAACCTCCTTGGGGACCGACCCTCTTCGACGCAAGGGGTTACCAAGGATTGGATTACTTTGCACTCCACCATCCCATCCGCATACTCTGCTTCCTTCAGCAATCGCTCACTCACTTTCCGGGCTCCTCCCTAGACTGCCTGTAACACTACTCATCGTCTCATGTCCATAAGTTACCTGGGGGGGTCGTTCAGTGGAGATGGTGGTTGCGTGGGGGGAAGGGGGCAGATGGGCCGCCCCCCCCCCCCCCCCCAGTTACCATACATGGTCGGAGGGGAAGAGGGGGTGGGGTCGGGGGCCACGCGTCACATTCTCCTCTCATGAGCTGATGAGCTGCAGGTTTAATGGGGATGCTTCCAAGCCACAGCCCCTGACATATACAATCCGAGCTCTGCAGTGCCCCAGACTAGACCAGGACAAGGCCCCGCACCATCAATTGCCTGGAGACTGTGACCGGCACCTGCCACTTGCGGGCACTGTGTACGGTAGTGGTGCAGCTGCCAGGCACGGCACTGCGCTGGAGGCTGCCAACAGACGTTGCTGCATCCAAAACAGTGGAACATGAGTGAGACCTTGGGGCACACAGGGATTTGGGGGCTGCCCATCGCACAGGGGAAAGGCGGCCTGGCCATTGCATATGTGTCTCAGGTGGTGGGGTATTTTGAGGCTCTGGGTTTCGTTTGCCCCGCGAACAAAGAAGTGGCGGAGTTTTTGCAGGAAGTGACTCTTCCTGCAGGAATCCTCAAGTATGTGCTCATGTCAGGCATGCGAGAAGGAGGTAGGATCAGGCCATTGAGGCCATTGGTGAGTGAAACCGCCTGCACTCAGGGGCGGGGCTCGGCGGGGCTGGGCTGGGACACGGCCTCCATCAGCAGGCAAGGTTCCCACGGTCATGGCCCTTACCAGGTGACTGGCAAATTTGTCACCAAACCCATGTCTTATGTGGCCACACTACATTTGTACTGAATCAAATTAGGTGCCAAATTAATACGGTCCCTACACCCGCTATAGCTTGGACAAGGGCGTAGCTTATACAAGGGGGGGGCGGGGTACTATTGCCCCAGGCACGTCGCCATCATGTACGAGCTGCAAGCATGGGGGACAGCACTTGCGCAGGTTTGACAATGTGGCTGCAGCCGAGGTTGAGCAGCCGCAGCCACAGCCAAGAAACCCCATGAGGCCCCCCACCAGCACGGCTGCACACTCTTGGGCTCATAGGCGCCCCATAGCTTGCAGAGCACATTCAGCTCCTGCACAGTACTGTGCACCATCCAAATTGCTTCGATACAATTAAAAAAAAAATTGGCCCTGTACCGCAGCTGACTGACAACACAGTCCCGTTGACAACAGTGGTTGACCAGGCACGAACACCAGTCCACCAACATTTGATGACAGGTATCACTCAACTGCCAGCTGTGGGCAGTTACAGAACAGAGGCCGGTGAGCAACAAATCTGAACCATTCACTTGTGGCAGTTGGTGAACAGCCGGCGGTTGCACAGTGACCAGCAACCCAGAGGGCCATCCGTATGCAGTGTGCGTTGTCAAAAATGAGGCCAGGGCTGGGTCGTTTCGGACACCCCTATCATTGTGATGCCACGGGACACTGTGCTACCACCAACACAAAACTGTGGCGCAAAGAATCAAACAGCACGTGCGACGCATCGTACACTGCGGTACAAGCCACCCCGTCCTACATCGGAGAGTGCACTAGCCTGCGCTGCGCTGTGTGTAAACCCCACCCCCCACTTAAAGGTAACCCCCCCCTGTTAATGTACCCCCCCCCCCCACTTAATGTACCCCCCCCCTGTGTGGGTGGTCAGAGATAGAATGCTAATGTACCCCCCCCAAACTGCCCAACTCTGCACCTACTCACACCCCAGGAACAAGCAACCTCAAAACACAAGGAAGGTGCCGTGCGAAGCGTGTCACAAATGTCACTGAAAAAAGCTGCGGATGCCAAGCTGTTTTTGCCTTTTGGCAGGAGGCTCCTCACGGGGAGGAGGCACAGGTGGATTGACCAATGGGATCAGATCTGTGTTTGGGTTATACTTATAGTCACACAACACACGGAGCTAAATGTGCGATCCATTGTCTGTTGGCCAGACGTACCCAAGCTTTGTGAAAGAATTTTCAGGATCCACTGATTGCAAAGTCTATTCCCAGGCCCGTGCACAAACTTTGGTGAGCAAGATATGCTTTTGGGCTACTGTCAGTTTTTTTGCCTGCATTTGCATCCTCCCACTCATGGGCTACTGATTTCCACTTGTTGCGGAAGACAAAGATGAAATGGATGGAAGACAAAGATGAAATGGATGTCCATGCTTTGCAGAATAGGGGTAAGACACCCTGGTATCACAGCAACACCTGTACTGTGGGTGAGGAAAATGTGTATGTAGCCCACCACTTAATGGGCCGCCCCACTTAATGTACCCCCCCCTTGGGGCTTAGTGAATGTCCAGAACCTAAAGTACCCCGGGGGTACATTAATTGGGGGCGGGGGTTTACAAGGCCAGCCAAAGCACAATCAAGCCTAGCAGGAGTGCTTTCCTGCCCAAGGCGCTATGGTGAATTGCCTGGGCACCACCGGTTGCACGTCTCCTTGTCCCATGGTGTGCTGGCTGCCGCTAGAACGGGTGTCTGTGAGGCGGTTGGTGCAGTTGGCCAATGCAAGCCTCTCCTATAGCCCGCACATGCACCTTAACGCGTTGCGCCTTGATGGCACACACCCACCAACCGACCCATCCACCCACATCAGAACAATTGAGCATTGGAAAACATGATTAGAGGTCACAAGTGGTGGCTCTCTAGGCTCTGCTACCATACTTTCGGGAACGCGGCATTGCTGGAGGTCCTGAGGACATGCTTAGCACTGTGTCCTTGTGCACCACACTGTAGGCCCACATGTGGCTACGCCCCACACCCCCGGAAGTGGGGGAGGCACCAGGCTGTCATCTCGTGAATATGCCCTCCAAGCCGCCGCTACCTCTGCCCTTGGGGTGAAGGTCACCCACTGTGTTTCGTTATGACGCCGGAGGGAGCTTCGCCAACAGCAACTAGGAAGGCGTCCCTGTCCCAAAAACCTGGGCCATCCATGTGGAGGGCGGTCCACACTCCCAAGATGTCCGCGTAATTCTGTTTGTGCACCCCCTACCCCAATTTCGTGGCCCCGGTGGCGGTCTCCATTGGCTCCTGCACTTCACAAAACGCTCCTGGTACATTGCATCCCGAGTCATACAAACATGCCTCGTATGGCCCCGGCTTGTACTCCTGTCGAAGAACCGGGCAATGCTTCCTCGGGGGCCTCGCCCCATCTTGCCCACTCCAGGGATAGCCCAGGCCGGAATCGGCCCATTCGTTCCCACCACCACCTCCTGATGGATGCATCACATGAAATGGCGAGCCAAGAGGCTCCGCCGACATACCTCAAATATAAAAAGATGACTGACACACAGAGGACAATGTGTGGTAAACCTGTACATCTAAGAACCTGCACGGACCAAATTTGAGTTTGCCCTGGGCAAACCTCAGTCTTAAAAAATGTGATGTTCTTGACCAAGTCAATGAGCACAACAAGGTGCAGAAGTTTGTTTCGTGGAGCGATGATGTTGCCTAAGATGGGAATGATGCATGGCACATTAGGGTCTGTGGATCTGGGAGGTGTTGCCCTAGCAGACGGGGATGGGATTGTATGAGTTGGTGTGCTGAAAAAATTTGTGATTGTCTGCTTTTTGGGAGTGCCTGGAAAGCAAAAAGGTTTGACTGTGGAGCGGCATCTGTGGGGGACAAAGATGCAAGCAGTTGGTTACACTGCTACACCCAATGTGATTCAGTGGATTGTTGCATGCAACTGATGTGCAGCCGTGTTGCATGCACAGGGGGTACAATGGCACATGCATGATCCGTGCATTGCACAACCTTTACTTGTCGCACCATACTAGCCTACAGAGAGCATGTGATGTCCTGTCTCAAACACACAAGTGAATCATTGCGTTGTCTAGCAGCTTTTTGTGCCGCACACACCAAACAGCACCGCTTTTGCAGGATTGCATTGCGAACATCAGGAGTCGATGCGTAATTTACTACATACACATGCGGCATTTCAGGATTCCAAAGCTCCTCATGGGCATCCTCGGGTTCCTTATAAATGCGGAAAGGCAATGGTATGGTACCAATTGGGGCAGTCATTAAACGGTAGAAAAAGATGAACGATCTGAGGGCTGAAAAAAGATACACTTGAGAAAAACAAGTTCCATTTTTGTTTGATGCACCTGTCACGTGCAAAGGACACGTTATCCTGGGGTATATATAGACTTTCTGAGTGGTATTTTGGTTAGCCCGCTTTATAAGGGGGATGGGCATCACGACTCCCGGTGAGTAGCCCCGGGCGTCCCCGGTGATCAGTTTTTTCATTTCCCCCTCCCCTCATGGATCTGGATCATGGATGAAAAAGAAGGGTCCAAAAGCCACTCAGATCACCCAAACCATGCCAAAAAAAGAGGTCTGACCAGCCCCAAGTATGAAACCCTTGGAGGCACTACCATCCTCATAGTTGTCATAATGCTAAATGAGGGTTATTTGCCGGCCAGCACGCTCACACAGCAAGAGTGCACCAGCACACAAAAATTTCCCCAGTTGTTCAACTATTCCTAGCCAACAAACAATGCCCATCATGTAAAAAAGAGAGATTAACATGCCGCCCTCCCAGGCAGAGGTGGGGCAGATGGCATAGGCACCCTCAAGGTTAGGTAGGCAGGTGGCTGCTAAAGCGGGCTCCGTGATCCCCTGGTGGGGGTGCAGCATCTGGCGTCGGGCACAAGGAAAGAAGGACGCCGCCCGTGTTTCTCTAACGGCCCCCCCCTCCGCGGACATCTGTGACAACGACCACTCACTCACAAGCAAACAAGCATGACTGACTGGAGGCCATAACCAGAACTGGCCAAATGGACCAGACAAAAAAAAACAGAGCGAAGCAAACCGTTAGTGGCATCTTCGAGGACCCGAGATGGGGCAAGCAAGACAAATTGTGACCAACTGTCAACCAAAAAAACTGCGACTGTCACTGTGCTACCCCGACCAACAGGGACTGCTACTGCACGGTTGTGGTCTCCCTCCTGATCAGTCTCCCCAACCAGTTTGGCTGAATCGTGGGTGACGGCAAGTGGGCCAGGGTGCTGGTCCAAGTCTGCCAAGGCCACAAGTGGGGGGACATTGTCCTCCACAGTGGAGCCATGACCCAAGACGCCCAAGAGCGCCTCATGGCGACATGGGTCTGGTGGCCGGGTTTCCACGCCCCCGCCCCCCCCCCCCCCGCAAATGAATTTTTCACCCGCCCAGGCACAGCGGTATCTCCCGCTTGCTCGTGCTGGACGAGCGTGGGGGCTGTCAGTCCAGCAGGCCTTGAGACCGGACGTTGAGGGTAGTCAGCAACAGTCGTGTCCGGTGCTAGGGTCATGGACATGTTTCTTGTGAGTGTTTGCCCGCTTGAACCCACATAGCCCTGATTTTGGGGATATTTGTGCATTCCATTCCCCTTTCTTGCACCAGCTCACCATGCAAACTTCTCTTTTTGAGCCCGGGCATCTACGGCCTTGTCCAAGCTACAGTAGGCGTAGGGACCGTATTAATTTGGGACTTTTGCGTAGCTTATACAAGGGGGGGGGGGGGTACCTCTTGCTCGGGGCTGGACACTGAGGCAACAGCAGACAGAGGACAGTGGGCAGCTCAGAATCACTTACTGGGCATTCCCTGATACAGTAGCACCGTCGGGTGGGCATCCTGTGCGGAGGTGATGAGCATCACCCCAATCCCATGCCCCCTCTCTTTGCAATGCATAGTTAGGCAGATGTCTCCCATGATAAGCGACTGCAGGCTCAGCTGTCCCTGGCTCTGCCCCTTACAGATACTGCGTGATGCCGGACGGGGACCGTCTCATCAAAACACCAGAGGACTTCGGGACAACATGGCTCCGCAGTGAACTGTATTGGAGGAGGATGGAGCAGGATGTGCGTCTCTGTGGGAGATCTGCCGAGGTGCGTTGCTTTTACTGTGCGAGGGCCGAGGAAAGGAAGCGGCACCTTGTCAATGGTCAATAAGACGGAGACAATGTGGTGATGGACTCAGCTTCGGTCACGTTTGGTTGATTCTGTTTTTGCTCATTGTACCCCCGTTGTCCAGGGTAGTCGTCGCTGGCAGGCAACTGAAATTAGTTGGCCCTTTCGGTTTGAAGATGAATAGTGACTAAGTGATGCCGGAACGTGGGTGCCTCCTTCATGGGATCCTCCTTCATGGGTCGGGGTAAGCCAGCAGGGTTGGCTAGCTGTTGTCCATATTCTGCAATTCGTTTCGTTGGCTTGTTAGTGGTGTTACACACGTGTGGTCATGACTGTAAAGCCCATATTTTACGGGTCCTGGGTTCAAACCCTACCCTTGGAGCTGCTTCCAGCATAGAGTTGGTAGGAGGGGACGTTCCTTCACTCATGCACCTGCCTGGCCTTGTGTGAGAGCGCGACATGAACGTTAGATGCAAATGTGCTGTGGTCATTTTTGACCATGACGCCTGTGGTAACTGGTCTGCTGTGTCGTGCCGGTACACAAGGGGAAATTAGGTGTAGGCAAGGCATGGCCGTATGAAAATAAGTAACGTTCATGCGTTGCATTTTGGTCGCCAGATTCTGTGCGTTCACTGCCATTCATTGGTGTTTATTGATATTCTTGCATTATTTGGTGAGGTTGGGCGGCTTTGGTGCGCTTTTCCATGTTTTTTGGTACCCTTTGGGCACGTTTTTTCCCTTGGTCTGTACCAAGGAGTCTGATGTATGGATGTGCCTAGTTGTGTGTGAGGGTGTTGCGCTGACTGCCTGGACGCCTGCTGAAGCCCCAAGCCAGCTACGCCTGGGAGATGGAGGGGCACTACGTCGCCTTGGTCGGGGGCGTGCAACCAGGGGTGCATCAGTGCAACAGCGGGTGCAGCCTGGGGTTCAAGGGTGGTTGGGCGGGCTCACATCAGCCGAAGTGCATCATGTCGCAGAAGAGCTCGAGGAGCTTACACATCCTCACGCCTTTTGTACAATTTACAGAGTAGGCGATCAACCCGAACAGTGACCTTTTTCTGTCGTGAGCCATTAAAGTTCCGCTGATGTCGGTGTAAACTGAACCTTGTTGCCACTTTCATTAATGCGAGGTTCAGCCCATGCACAATCCATCAAATACAAATTGCATCTATTTTCGTTCATGCGAAGGAGGAATCCCCCAACCCCCTTACGGATGGCCCTATTCCCATGAGACTGGTGCAGCAACCCCCTTGCGCAAGCGCTGGTAGGTCCTGCTTGAAAGCTGTTGATCCTCTTGTGGCTGAGCATGTGCTTGCTCATCTCAACGTGAGGTTGCATCCCCCCCCCCCACCCCGCACAAGTGACATGTGGATGTGACATGTGGATGTGTCACCACATTGGGAGGCTGATGCAGTGGGAGTTTCTGGGTGCCGCCCTGCCGCCTCAGATAGGCGGGCTCAAGCAGCGGAAGTCGTACATGAAGCTTTCCTCTTCACGGGGCCCTCTCCGCCCTCCCCATGAGCCATGAAGACAAGTTAAACAAATGTGAACACGATTTTGCTCCCACCGCCCTCCTCCTCAAAGCCCCTTCGCCACCAACGGCCTTTGACGACACAACGATGAGCAAGTACCAGGATTTCCGTACCCTCCGAATGGATCACTGGAAACCTCAATACAGCACCAGCGCCGCAGTCTTTGCAGCCCATTTTCGGTGGCGTAAAGGCTCTTCACAGAGCGCCCACAGGTGCCTGATCGATCAACGCCCGCCGCTCAGTCGGACACGGCAGTTGGGGATTCGAACCGATCGCAGCCGGAAGCTGTGTGCCCCCCGCCTTTGCAGACCCTCGTGTCGCTGTCTGGGCCCGCCTCCTGCCCCTTGGGCTAAGGTGACGGACATTTGGAGAGCATGGCTTGGGAATCGCATATCACCCCCCCCCACACACACACCTCCGCGCTCAACGGTATTTCTTGGCCTCTGCCCCTGCTGTAGGCTCTGGAGGCCCTGCGCACGGCCAGCCACTACAGCTGGTTCAAGGTGACGCACCTGCGATTTGTCACGTTGTGGAAGAGTGTTCGTCTGCTGTTCTGGCGGCAAGTCAAGCTCACCAAGCGGAGTAAGGAGCTGACTCGCGTCCGGCTTGTCCAGGTCGCCTTCCTCATGCCACAAGAGCCCTGCCTTTCCCGAGCAAGGTTCTCCAGTGGTCAGTGTCTGACGGGGAGGTCGGGCAGTCAGCAGCCGGACTGATGTGCACTCGACCGCAGTCTGCGCTCAACGGATCAATTCTCCGCGCGTTTGGCGCATACTAAAGAGGGTCTGTTTATTCTTCCACAGGGTCTCTATGTTGATTTTCTTGCAGAATACCATTTCACTCCCCGGTCCAACCACCGCCCCAATTGAAATGCGACGTCGTAATTGACGCGCTACTTTATTTCAGGTTCTAAGATAGGCTCGCTGGACGGGAGAGACAGAAAGCATACAACGGCGCCCAAAAAGCATGTTCCACACTGTCTGAGCGTACGGATCGCAACCCTATGCCAGTTTGTCGCTGTGGTGCGGGAAATGGCAGCGTGAGACCTCAGGTAAGTTGTCTGCCGCATGAACTTCATGTAATGCAGTCAACTATTTGCACGGACCAAACAAAGAGCTGGTAGTGGCTGGTAACGTGCAGTGTCCCACGTGATTGTGTTTGTTGTGTCTGGGTGAGGCGAGGGGACCCTGAACCTGCCTGCAACGATGATTTGCTTTGTTTCCTGCCGACGACATCATATTTCCATGTCCTGAATGTCCATTTTTCGATTTGCTGGATTTGGGTACGTTCCGGCGGCGGGGGGGGGCCGGGGGGGGCGCCCAAGCAAAGCCCCCCCCCCCCCCCCCCACCCGTATTTTGAGGTTGGGGAACTGTGAAAAAAAAAGGACACGCCAAGCACATGGCCCCTCAAGGCCCTGTGGGCTTCTCGCTCGGGTCGCCCTCGCTGATCACCTTTGAATGTGCCACCCCCCCCCCCCCTGGGCTTTGGGCAACATGTTTTCGCGTCACCCACGTGGTTGGAGGGGGTCTGAGGGGGGAAGGGGCAGTGTTGACATATGCCACACATCTCTCTCTCTCTGTGTGTGTGTGTGTGTGTGTGTGTGGAGGGACATGTACCGGTTAGGGTGTGTTACAGGTGTGCTGCGTCCATACTACTGCCTGTACCTCTGTGCTGCGTGTACTGAGCGACTGGACCCTTGGTGCAGCAGCCCACCCCTCCAAGGAGTTAGCGATGTCAGTGAGACGTCACACCGAAGGTGCTCGCTGATGGAGAGGGATGACTTCGGTGAACCCGAGTTGCAGTGGGCCCAGAAAACCGGTCGCTGATTGTGTGTCTGCCTCCTGCCTGCGTGTATGTGTTTGTCAGGGCTGAACTTTACCCCGTTCTGCCTGCTGCTGACTACATTCCATGTACTCTAGAGCATCTGTTCTGGAGTGAGACATGTTTTCTTTTGCACTTCTGTTTTGGTCGTACGAAGTGTGTGTGTGTGTGTGTGTGTGTGTGTGTGTGTGTGTGTGTGTGTGTGTGTGTGTGTGTGTGTGTGTGTGTGTGTGTGTGTGTGTGTGTGTGTGTGTGTCTTATGTCAACCCCCCCCCCAGCGCGGCCACGGGGGCCAGGGGCCGTTGTGGGGAACAGCCTCCAATGTTGTTGTTTCGTGTCGCCGCAGACAATATTTGTCGGTCTCGTTGTTGGGACACTATTCCTGCAATTGGATGCAGATGAGTGGCAATTGAGGTGTGTTGTGCCGCCGGCACATCTTGCTGTCTGTCATTTTGCGTGGCAGCACGCCTTGTCTGTGTCCCGCCCTCTCCTCTGGGCCTGCCACCGACCCCCTGACCCTGGGGTTGGTATTCTCGGAAAATGGCCAGGGCTTAGGGCGAGGGTTATTAGGGCCTGAGGCCAACCCTCAACCCAAACCCAAACCCAAACCCCAAACAAATTCCGGACTTCTGCGACGTGGAGGGTCTGAGGCGCGTATCGCGAGTCAATGAACCCCCTCCCTCCCCCAAGACCACGCCCCGGCCTGCAGGCCGGGCTGTGGTCCCACAAAAACGTACCGTGTGCTGCGAATGTGAGGGACATGGGACGTTACGTGAAATTCGAGACAGGTCTGCTTTTTGAAGCCCCTCCGACCCCATCCGTCGATTGTTGGGCTCAGATACCGGACAGCGCAGATAGGCCTCGGGGCGCACAGCAGCTCATATGATGCAAAGCAGCATGACGCACGAAACGCACGCTTTTCAGCGCGTGCTGTGGTGCGACAACGCGGTCGCCACACGTGATCAAAGCAAATTGGACCAGGGCGTTGTTCAATCAAAGAGCAAACAGGTTGGGGACGTCCAGCAATGAACTCAACGACCTTGAGCCACGAGGACAGAATACGAGGGGCCTCTGCCATGGGGCCCATGCAGAGAAGCCCATTCTGCACACACACCACGTGGGGAGATACAACCATGTCAACAGTACCCTTGAGGTCAACAGGGCTCTTCAGGAGCCTGAAATCCCCTGTCCTGTGGCATCCCTTACACACGAGCTCCCCCTGCCCCTCCAACCTCCTCAACCCCTCTCCCCCAGAACGCCCCCCCCCTCAACAAGGTTTTGACAGATACTCAAGGTGGGGATCGCAGGGTGTTCCAGCGCCCCCCCCCCCCCCCACCCCCACCCCCCCCCCCCCGGGTGCAGCACCTGATTGTTGCTCATGTAGACCGCAGGAGCAGTGGGTTACGCCGCAACTGCATGTCGGCGCCCCGCGCCTCACAACCAAAACAAAACAATTTCGAGTGCAATGTGCAGGCAGTGACGGTGCACACAACGCGTGGCACAGATCCACTCTCAAGTGAAGGAGGCGTTTATGTACGCCTCATTGCAGGGCCGCTTCCACTGATTGGGAAGCGGGACTGAGTCCCCCTCTCCCCCATGCCTCCCACACAACACAGCTCCGCTCGTATCATGCAAACACATCCGCCAACAGAAGACTTGGGCCCACCGCACCGCATCACCCAAAGCAGTGGCCTGGCCCAGCGGGGGCTAGGGGCACACAGAGGATACACGGACACATCATACCGCAACAGTTCACGGCAGACGGTGTCCACAAGCGGGACGTGTCGACAGACCGGGCACTGTGTCCCCAGGACTGTGCACAGTGTCTACGTACGGCGCGCAGAGCCCACGAACTCCGCGTCCACCGTCAAAGTAACAGTGTGCTCTGTTTGCACTTGTTCAAAAACAATCCTCTCGTCAACACTTTGATGTACTTTTCAACGGAAGCACGGCCTGTTCGATGATACGCATGGACACCCCCCCCTCCCCCCTGCACCTCGCGGTGTGTGGGGCCGGTTCATGCGAGAACGGGTGTGAGGTGCTGCAACTGAGCACCTGCCCGTCCGTTCAAACCACGGCACACTAAATCTCTTGTCCACGGATTCGTGTGGCTGGGAAAGGGATGGCAATGCTGTGTCGCTCATTTGTGTTGCCCACCTCTGCCCCCCCCATGACACACACGACCCTCTGTACTGCAAGATGTTGGTGTGTAGTTTGCTTGTGCGTTGGGTGACGGCCTTGTCCAAAACCGGACTGTCAGACTTCCCTCAGGTGGGGGAATGGGGCAGAGGGGCCTACAGTCCGGTCCACGCAGTCCTGCCCTGCGAGCGTTCCCCAACAGACCCATGACTCATGTACATTGCAATCCAGCCCCACCCCCTCCCGTCCCGCGTCCCGCGTCGTGTGCAAAACAAGTGCAAAAAGACCAACAGCTGCAACAGCAGTATCCTAGTTCACGAATTGCTCAACGCTTGGGGCATCGGGCCCTCCATGGTCCAGGGTTGCCCTTCGGGGATCCCCTTCCCGAAGCACCAGGATGTCTTGTGGCGTGACCGGACTGTGGGTGGCTGGTGGGTGTGAGACCGATGTATTGCTTCCTTGGACTCTTGGGACCTCAGGTACTCCATCTTTTACTACGCCCTCCTGTTCGTCTCCCTCGGGTCTATGGCGGTGATTCCGGGCTTAGTCGCAGAGCGGAACGTGATTCATCAGCAGGTGGATGCCAAGCTGTTCCATGCGGCGGCATACACGTTTGGGTATCCGCTGGTGGACATCCCAATGGCGGTCTTGGAGACTGTCATCTTTGGATCTATTGTGTATTGGCTTGTCGGTATGTGTCCCCCGGGCATCAGGCATCATGGAGGGGCTGAAGGCTGTTTGGAACAAGCACACAGCGCCAAGTCGCTGCAGCTTATGCTATTGCTACTTTGCAAATCGTTGCATTTCCCTTTTGTGATATTTGGCCATTTGTAATTTTGTTGATTGCCAATGCACAATGGCCTGCCAAACAGTGCAGCACCACACTCCATAGTGGTCAGTACCACAGGCCCTGTGAATTTTCTCCACCCCAAAAAGCCCCTCATGTCTCTTGCCAGACGGCGCTTCCTGGTGCTTTCAACAGTGTCGGTGCCCCGCCCCACCCCCTCTGCCAAGTGCAGAACAACCAAAATCAAGCTGTGTTGGGCAATTGCACAGCAAAGCCCACCCACGTGCCCTGATTTATGCCAATTTACTTCAGCCCAAAACGGTGAGCCCGAATCAGTGGATTTTTTCCCTTTGGGGGCGCACAATGCGCTGTGCGAAAAGTTGGCTGTTTTCCATAACCGGCCCTTGCTACTACACCACGAATCTTCTTTGGTAGTCTGATGCTTGCCATGGGTTGCAGGGTCCTGAATTCCGCATCCTTCAGCCCTTGTTGGTGCACCAAGAATGTTTTTTTAGTTTGATGCTTGCCATGGGTCACAGGGTCCTGAATTCTGCACCCTGCAGCCCCTGCTGGTACACCAAGAATGCTCCCGGGATAAAAACCGTAATTATTGGCACTGTGCGAAAACACCCTCTTGAAATGGGGGAGGGGGTTGCAAAGGAAATATACTGGTGTATACACACAGGCACTTTTTACGTAATGTGTACCACTGTAACCCTTTTGTCTTATTTATTTTCTATGTTACCCCTTTTGGGCCTCTTCCCTTCAGAAATGGTGCACTTGTTGCCTGTCCCCAACATGGAACGGGCCGTGTATCCATTTTGAGTCCTCCCCGCTTTCGGGACCCTCAAGACAGCACGGGTTATGTTGGTGGGCTTGCCTGCGGCGTGCCAAGCAACATGCAGATCTTGAAAGAATTTGGGCCCTAGCTCAATGACCTCAAGAAGGGGGAGGTGATCCTACTTGATGGCGGGTTCAGGAATTAGGCATGGTATTATAACATGTCTGAAGCCAAAGAACAAGGATCACCCAACATGGCAAGGCAAGTACAATGCTGAGCGCTCCTTCCTTTGAGGCATCTGTTTGCCCAGTCGTACACCTGGGCTGCGTGCCGCGACCCGTTAACGAAGTTCAGGATGAACCAGAAGGAGCTTATCCTGCGACTCCATTGAATGCACGTGCACAAAACGGGTTTGTTCCGGTATTTCTTTCCTAGACAATGTGCACTGGAGCTAATTTCTTTTACCCTGCAGCATCTACGACACGTCTGCGGTGCGCCTGTGGCGTGCAGGAAGCACTCCCCTAACACAAGGTTTTTTTTTGTTGGTGCAGTTGGGCCCAGCCATCTAATGAAAGGCCACTTTGGGGTGGCTGGTGAATCGTTCTTTCACTCCCGAAGGAAGGGGGGAGGGTCCTCAGCAAGTGTCAGGGTTGTCGCTGGGGGTCCAGCTCTCCCTCATGTTGCTGCTGACACTCCCTAAGCACAGCCCTCTAGGTTGGCAGTGCACTGCCCAACCGCTGGCTGATGATTGGCAGCCACCAGCAGTTACCCACTAGCCTCCGGCACTTAATGGCCCAAGTGCCGTCCGGCAACCGCCAGCTTTTCTCATTTGGGTGGTAGCTGCCATCAAGTACCAGTCTATGCGCGTCGGTGATTTCGGCCCTGATTCTGTCGGTTGACTGCTGGCACTCGCAGGGTTTGCCGCGGAGTTCGTCCGGTTTGTGGTGTTTTTGGTGATCCTTGTGATGACAAAACTGGCAATGACCGGTCTGACAAAGTTCTTGGCGGCGCTGTGCCCCGACGAGAACGTGACTACAGGTCCGTCCCTGTGGGGGAGGGTCAGGGTTCCCAATCTCCTTTCTGCCACACTTCCGTTCCACATGAGCGCCCACTGTACCAGAGCCAGGCCCACGTCTCTTCAGTGGCAACCCACACCTTTCCATCGGGGGCTCGATGGAGGCCCCCCAAAAGGGGGCGGGGTCGGGGAGGGTCGGGGCTGGGGACGGACCATTCATCGGGTCACTACGAACTCACTGATTGGCAGACAACTGACCACTTTTCCTGGACCGGACCCCCTCGTCGCGCTGATGACAAATGCACCATTCTTCAATTTTGTCTGGTCTTTGGGCTTCGGGGCCATCCCGCGGGTGTTCGGGGGATGCGGCCAAAGGAGCCCCTTTGGGGGGGGTACGACCAAGGGGCCTCTATCCCCCCCCCCCTCAATCGACCTCGGGGTATGTGAAGGGAGGAAGGTCCAGGGCGAAAGGGAGGGAAGTCCCATGGCGTGAGGGAGCAGTTGTGCTTTGCTTTGATGTAGGCAAGCGATAGTCATGTGAAAATAAACGGTGTTTATGTGTTGCATCTTGATCATCGCTGGGTTCTGCGCAACCACCGCCATTCATTGGTGTTCATTGATATTTTTGCATCGTTTGATGAGTTTGAGTGGCTTTTGTGTGCCTTTCTACATTTGTTGTACCGTGGGGACACTCTTTTCTCCCTTGATCTGCAGAAGGGGCCCTGAAGTATTGATGTGATGAGTTGTGGCTTAGGGTGTTGCGCTGACTGCGTGGATGCATGGCACCATCAGTCAGGGATGGCAGTCTTCTTCTTGCATTGCTGGTGTCTTGATGGAGAACAACGCCTGCAATGCCAGGCTCCGACTGCAAGAACGCTGGTGAACCCCCCCTCCCCCACTCAATCATTGAGAGAGAGAGAGAGAGAGAGAGAGAGAGAGAGAGAGAGAGAGAGAGAGAGGAGAGTGATTGAGCATTGGGCCCACTTGACCGGGGGTTGTGTTCAGAGGACCATCAAGACCTGGCGCAAAGGCTTCGGAGGGGGCCGCTCGTTGCGCCAGGTCCAGCATTGCTTTGCAGACCGGTGGGCGTCAGCCGCAGTATTGGACGGCGTTTGAGGTCCGGCCCCTGGAGCACCGTCTTTGATGGACCAGTGTCACTGATGAGGGTGCGGCGTCGACACCGGCAGCCCCCCGACCCCCGACCCTTGTACAGCCCCCCGCCCCGCTGCCCCAGGCACCGTCAGTTGCACACTTTCCCCAAACAACAAGCGCCCAAAAGCCTCCAGGAGCTGATACCAAGCACCCGGAAGTGCGGTGCAGGTACCAGCACATAGCCCCCCAGCCCCGGGCCTGGGGAGGAGGGGCATCATCATCGCCCCACAGCGTGGGCGCCTCCTTTTGATGTGGCAAGGTTTCACAATCCTGGGCCACATGGGCTCATGTGATACGTGCATTTGCCACTTGCCACAACTCTACCACCAGAGACAGCAACTGCCACGCCAAATTGCACAGCAGCCCCCAGGCAATGGTCTATGACATTCCCTCTCAGTCCCAAGTGACCGAGCTGCATGGGACCACCCCAGATTTGACATCGCATGTATTCTCTTGTATTGTGTTTTTTTTCTGTTTATGTGGAGTGTTGGATGGAGTGCCGCTCGACCACCGAAAAAATGGCCCATTTTGAGGAGTCCCTCAACCCCCTAACAGCCTGTTGTTGTTGTTGTTGTTGGCAACAGCACATGCATGTGTGACGTTGTGTGGGGGGGGAGTGATGTGTTGACTTTGTGACCCACAATATGCGTGGCCAGCACTGCTGGCGTGTGCAGCATACCCGAGAAACAGCTACGTCCAGCAGTGGGATATGTATGGTCGCCTTCTTCCTGGGACCTGGCTCAGATGCACAGGGGTTTGGGCGCAGGTTTGCTGTGGCATCGTTCTGCTACGAGAGTGATAAGGAGTTTTCTTGCTTGTACGCATCTCAGGGGTGTGTGCCATCATCATCTTGGTTTTTATTCAACATTCCGCGTTCATGTTGGCCGCGGAAGATGTGAAGCCCTATTGGATCTGGTCGTATTGGATCAATCCCATGCAGGTGTCGTCCACTGCTCTCCTCTCCTCCGCCACCGAGTCCCTTTGACCCAGATCGCCTTTGTGGCTTGAGCGTCGCTGCTCGGTGGCCCATGCCCAGCGGTCCAATGTCATTACACGCTGTCGCAGCCCCCTGTGTCCCATTTCATATTCTCTGCGCTTGAGCGTCCCTCCACGATCCAGATGCATCATCCGTCTGTTGTATGTTCAAATGCCGAGCCTTTCCTTTGCCCTTTCGCACGGGCTGAATTGTCCAGAAGATCGGGAGCCCCGCCCTAGTGCATTCGTTTTCAACAGCTGCTCCAGGACACAAGCGGAGTACGCCCCTCTGCCCACCCCAACGCAATGCAGTGGGGATTGAGGGAACCCAACCTCCCGCTGCCCCTATTTTCGGGGTCGGGAACGGCAACCCTCCGGTCCCTTGTTCATCCGAGAGACTGCAGGGGCTCGGCGACCGTCCAGGTGGCTGAAGATAGGGCTTTCGCCAGCAGCAGCTGCCATGGTGCCATAAGTGTTGAAGGACGGGTTTTTGAAGTCCTTTGAGGCGCGCAGAAGCTCCATTCCATCGGCTGCTTCCACTCAGCAATGCTCCATACGGCCGTCCACGCCGTCGAGCTGCAAACGGTACAAAGGCAAGAAGTTCTTAGAGAGAGCAGGCGACGTATACACACGATCGTAAAGGTATCAGGCAGCGAGCGCACCCTTGAATTTCGAGGAATTGAGACCCTGTTGACCAGCATCTTGGGTGTTCTGGGTCACTTCAGCCGACCGTAGTACCCGTGGCTGTCCACGAACAGTGCTTTGATGGATAAGGTAGAATAAATGGAACAATTTCAGAAATGGAGCAGATTGATGGGTGGGGTCGTTCAAGCCCCCGTACCCAAGGGGGTTGGGGTGGTCAGGGAAAGGGGCTCCCGTGACAGAACACGTGTAAAGTGGCAGCCTGAAGACTAGTCCTGGCTCAGAAACTGCCTGCGAGAACAAAATTTGACAAAAATATTTCCCCCTTGATGTTTACCTCAAGATGATCCATGTGTTGTGGCGATCATTTTAAGGTGTGCATTTTGGGGTGCCACGGATCCCCACCCCACTCCCTGTGGGCCCGTCTGGAGCTCTCGTCATGGGAGCCACCCCTCCCGGCGCAGGGGGGGGGTCTGGAAAATGGGCCTGAACGACGCCCCCTCCTCGCAAACCTTTTCCCCCTCACCCCTGGCACAGGCACCCAGTTGGACGGGGGGCAGAAGCAGCACTTCCGAGCAGAGGGACAACCGTCCCACTCTCACCCATTGAAATTACTTTGCCCCGGTGGCTGGAGACACGCAAACGCAAACAATTGCATCTCGAAAACTCAAACCAGTGCTTACACCCGGAATTACCAACTGGCACACTTGCTTAGCCTTTCTGACCCCCCCCCCCCTTCCGCCGCTCGGCATGCTCCCCCCATGAGCCCCAGCCTCCCGATTGCAAACCCCATATTCAATTCCTGCCTAGTATGGGATGGTGGCGCTCTCTGTTAACGAGTTCAAGGCCTCGGGTCAATATGATTCCTTGGTACCCGGCACCGATGTCACTTACGGTGAGTACTACTTACAGGCCAAAAAGATGCCCACCGACAGGTCTCCTTCTCCATGTGCATGCTCTGCTTCCAAAGACAGGGCGGGCCGTGGTCCGTGAAGTGTGGACCAGTCCTCCCCCCCCCCCCCCCGCGGTGATCCGGAAACCCATGGCCTCGTGTTACATTTCCCACATCAGATGTTCAGGTGAGCACCCTCCAAACCTCACGGTCTGGGCACATACTTTGTGTGAAGCATGCCGGCGCTGGCGTGGGAGGGATGCCGAGGGCCCCCAAGAGTGCACCAGGTTAGGGCCTGTGTGCAGTCCGTCCGTCTGTGGCACTGCCCCATAATGGAGAGAGGAATGCGGTGTCAAACTGCATGCACTTCAGGAACAAGTGCAAGGGCTCTGATGCAAGAGCCACAACATCGTGTTTTCCCCCCACGGCCCGACCTTAATGAAGAGAGAAGGCAGCACTCAAAGTTGGTAGCAAATGAGGACAGCCTGGGCAGCATGGGCGGCGGGGGCAGTAGGGGTTGTGCTACACGTTGCCTTGCTGGGAAAATGCGGTGTACTGGTTTGATTTGCCCCCTTTTTCGTGCACAAGGGTTGGACTGTGTCACACAAGTGTCGTTGGTAGCTCCTTGAACCAAATTATGCCAACCCCCCCCCCAAAAAAAAGCAGGATTAAAGGTTTAGGTGTAAGTCGCTTTTTTGTTTTTGCTGTAGGTCGGGTGCACTTTTTTTTTGGTGTAAGTCATGTGTGGAAAACAAATTGAAATTGCTGTGGGTACGTAACCTACCCCCCCCCCGCTTCACGCTTTTTTTTCTGCGACCTACATCCAAAAAACAATAGTGCACATGGACTTAGGCTATTTTACTTGACATACCCCCCCCTCCCCAAACAAAAAGTACACGCGACCTGCATCCAACAAAAAAGTGCAAGCAAACTATGGCAAAAAACTAAAATGAACGCCGCCAACCCTTGTCTGTTTTTCAAGGGTCAGTTGTAGCCACTTTGAATCCTCCGTGCTCTGGGGATGCCGAGATGGCACAGGTTTCGTGGTCACTCGGATTTCCTCCCCCTTTTGGGGGGGTCCCACCTTGCCCACTTCACCCACATTTGGGCTCCTCGGATGGCGGGGGTTATGTAGCCATTTGCCCACATGTGGGCCCCCAAGATGGTAAGCATTGTGTCGCCCCTTTGAATTAGTTCCCACGTTGGGGACCCTCGAGAAGACAGGGGTTATGTGGCCATTTTGCCCACCCATGGGCCCCCAAGACGGCAGGTGTTATGTAACCATTTTGATATCCCCCCCCATAATGGGGACCCCCAAGATGGCAAGGGGGTCCTTGGGGACTCTTTTTTGTTTTGTTAAGGACTGCCCTTGAGGGCATTCTTCCAAAGGCCAATGTTGGACAACAAAACAAAGGCCATTTTTGTCCATTTGTTGGTAACCCCCGAGAAAGCAGGGGTTATGCAGCCATTCTGCCCACATGTAGGCCCTCAAGAGGCAGGGGCAGGGGCAGGGGCAGGGAGGCTGGGGCAGAATGTAGGAGTTATGTAGCCATGTTGCCATTGTCCACATGTGGGCCCTTAAGACCACAGTGAGTGCCCTGGACCACCGAGACGGCAAGGGCTATTGAGCCACCTTGCCCGCATACGGGCCCCTGAGATTACGGGGGTTATGTAGCCACTTCTAATTTCCTATTTGTGCCGGGAGCTAGGTGCTAGGGACCCTAAGACTCGTGTAATCATTTTTTTCTCTAAACAACAAGAACCACCGATAAAACGCCATTGCTACCAGAGGAGATGGAGCATATAATCCCATAGACATTTTGGGTACCTCCGGCATGGGTATAGCAATGGAGCCATGGCGACCGGAGGGGAGAGGAGAGAAGACTAGACAACAGAAAGAGCAGGTGTATGTGCTACAAACATGTACCAACTAGAAGAAGTTGGTGAATGCAGGTTTGTAGATCAAATCAGACTGAGTTTGATGATTTAAGCACAAGCAAGACAAAGATTCTGTTTGACATCCCTGGATAAGTCTTCAATAAACATTTGGTGGCATTTCAATCCACCCTATGCATCCTTGGGATACCCCTCGAGGACCTGAACTCGTTGCCCACAGATGGACACATACCAATGGGTGTCATCATCTCCGGAAGGATTAGAGGAGGCAACCTTGCTTTGGTGGGGGGTTGGTGGTGGTGGTGAGGAACATTGTCCACCCTGATGGGGGCGGGTCCTTGGACTTGGAGGCCTAGGAGGGAGGAGATTCTCGAGCGTTTGGCTCCAAAGAGCAATATTCTCCTTGGGATGTGAAACAAGATCGTCACTTTCAACAACGAGAGGCGAAATCGATGGGGTTGGGGCCTCGGAGTTGGAGGCTAGTGGAAGAGGACTAGCAAACCCCATCCTCCCATCCAATTTCTAGGGATAGTGCTTGGGAGTTGGAGAAAGCGATCCGCATTGATGATGCACATTGTTTCTAAATCCTTCTGGCAAAGACGCACGGATAACACCAACGTCGTCCAAGCTTCCCTGATGGGCAATCGCCTCATCGCAAATATGCAAGGATGGGTAGCCCCAGGACCAACCATCCTCGTTTTGTCTCAGGTGTTTCAACATTGGTTGAATCGAGGAGGTGCCAAGAAGTGGCTCTCAAATCCACACTTTGAATGCCCATTCTAGCATAGTGCAATCCATGGCACAAACAAACCAGTGTGGGGCTTCACCCTCGTCACTATCAACAATAAACATGTGGTGCCACCTCCAGGCCAAACCACCGCAAGTCGCCGTAGTGCTTTCATAATTCTTCATTTATTGCAGTGGGGACACAATGTATGTCACCGCTGTAGCCGATGCCCGTGACTCACTTCATTGTTGCAGATTTGCCCCCAAAAAAAAACGTGCACGAGACTCACACCAAAAAATAGTTTTTGTCACTTATTTCCATACACGACATACCCCCCCCCCCCAAAAAAAGCGCACGTGATTTGGCCCAAAATAAGTATGCGGGCTACGCTGTTTCCGGCCCACAACCTACGCTTTCTTCAGATTTACCTGGTAGGATTATTTCAATCAGCCCCCTGCCTCCCCAAGAAGGATGAGTGCATTTGTCTATTTGCGATTTTGGTTGTGTATGCAAGCTTGAAGCAGCGGCCCTATCTGGATGTACTTCGCGAGCCTTTTGAAAGCTTGCATTATCTTCAGCCTGTCACCTCTACGCGCGTGTGGTCCCAGAGCGTCTGTGTACTGTTCTTCAGGGGCTTGTTCTGTTGGTTGCCGTTCATGGTAACCAGCACAACTGCTCTTCAATGCATGCCTCCTCTCTCCCGAGCCCTGTACACAAGGTCTGCCTCTGTCTAGCCGCATGGGAGCACCCGCAAGGCAGCACGCAGGTTCGGGGAGTTCATGCAGAAGGCAGAGCCTGAATTTCATGCACCCAACTCCCAACAGCTGGATGACATAGAGGTGTCAGAGGACCGAAGGGAGAAAACCAAGGTCCCAGGGAGGGGAGCCCCTGTGGGTGGGGCAGGGGGTGGGGGGTCGGGGGGGGGATGGCGAGGGACCCAAAGGTCTGCAGCCCCACATCTGCGGGGTTGGCACATTTCCAGCTCCATGCAAGAACACAGCAACGTAGTCGACCTTGAGCATGGGGGTCCCCAAGGTGGGGGGGGGGGGGGGATTGCCTGGGCACTTTGGTGGGACAGTGCAGGAATGGTGCACTATCAGGCCATCTTCTATCTACTGGCGGTCCTTGGCACTGGTGTGCCAATTGCAGTGACCACTGTAATGATCTGAGATGGGCCATTCACAGCGAAAAAATGTGTCGCGGGTTGAGTCTCTTTCTCAGGCCCTGTGTGAACTTTCTCTGTTTAGGTACTATATACTGCTTGGTATATTTTACAATTTCGGCTTCTTCCTCTTGATGACTCTGCTGACTGCCCTGGCCTTCATGTTCGTGAGATGGCGTGGCAAGTATGTGTGCATGTTGGTGCATGTTTCTTCGAAAGGCACCCAGTCTCTGTATCACCATGTGCTGACACAGTCGGTCGGTTTGTCGAGAGCAGCAAAGCATGCTCAGACTGCCTGCGATCTATCCTCTGGGCATGCATGTGTTTCTGAGTGTCTAATTTTTGTTACCCACAACGCTGACACTAAGCTGGTCTTTGCTGTTGTGTGTGGTGGAATCAGAAAGTCATCCGTCTGCTGAAGGAAAGAAGACAGAGATTGCGCATTCGTTGCAGCCATGCGTTCTGAACTGACTGACCTGTCCCAGTCCCTTAAGATACCACTGGTCTTTGGAGCATCAGCGGTGGTGCCAAATGTTACTCCAGATCAGAAAACAGATATATCTCGCCTACAAACACGTAGTGCGAGTCATTCGTGGAAATCTGCACATATCGCAATCTCTTTTCAGCAAGCACGCCACGCCACAGGACTTTTCATCTCATTGCCCCCCTTGTACTTGTAAAAAAGCACGTCAGGCCACAACAGAAAACAATGTCATTGAGGCTAGGCGCCTTTCTGAGGGACAGCAAGGACGGGGATGGCATTGTTCTTCCACCTTTGCAGAGTCATATCAGCCCCCTTGCAGTCTTGCTGCCCCTGGCTCTGAGGAGAGGAGGACGTTGTATACCTTGCAGCATTGCTTACATGCTCCTGGTCTGCACATGCAACATACAGGGATGGGGCGCTGGAGTTGTTTGGCATCGACTGTGCGTAGCCGCGCGATCACACACACACACACATGTCCCGGCCGTTTAGCCAAGACCCAATGCTGGTAGAGGGACTCGTAGTCCTTGCACCAATCCCCTGTAGTTCCCGCTGGCGCCATCGTTGGCGGGAGGACCCACGTGGCATACCTCTGTCCCGCCCAATGCGCCCGCTTCCTAACTCATGACAGGGCATGATGCAGAATGCAACAGCGCGGTAGGGGGAGGGGAAGGGGGGGGGGGGGGCAAAGTGAAGGGCAGGTAGTGAGGTACCAGGCTGCCTAATGCCATGAGGTAAGGCATGGGCATAGCACAGCAGGTTGTATGACACAAGCGCAGTGAAATTTGGCACCCAGAATTACTGTGTATCATCACCCCAATGTTACGTTTACGCCATTCCTTTGCACACACTGGGTTCCGTGGTGCCCCAACCTCTTCCGTCTCGCCGGCACGGACAGCGTATGTGTCCCCAAAGTGGGGTGTGCAAATGGTTGTGTCTGGATAGGCACTTCTTGAAAATTTCGCAACATCCCGATACCCCCCCTCTTACCCTTCCCCTCTGATGTTGGCATCAAGGGAATCATGTGCCACCCGTGCCATTAGGGCCCTCTTGCTTACTTCAGGCGGTAATGGGAGCTGGTCACCTTCTTCTTTACATTTTTGGCTCATTTCTTTCATGGTCCCAGCGCTGTAACAGTTTACGTTTTGCCCAGAAAGAGTGTTCCACTGTCAAACGGGCGTGGTGCGTGTGAATCCTTGTCGTATGGGACGGGTCCGGTTGCAAGGCTGTTGGCAGGAGAATACAGAAGCAGGGCTCTGGACAAGGTTAGTGCATAAGAGCCGGTGTTGGGGGGGGGGGGGCTTTTGCTTGGGGTGCACTGTGCAGAGAGATGCCTCGCAACGGCCCAAACAGGGGGGCGCCATAAAATGATGCAGCAGGCACCACATGTCCTGATACCTTCCAACACACATCCCTTGTGCCCCGCTCCAATTCCCGCATGGGCCACAGGTTCTCCGCTCTCTCCGATGACGACAGCACAGAGGACAGCCAAACCGCTGCCTCCAAGTACCGCATCCCGTTCACCCCCTGCACCCTCTCGTGGCATGGCATCGAGTATTCCGTGGAGCTCCCCAGCAAAAAGGGGGAGAGGCTGATGCTGCTGAACAAGGTGAGTGGGTTCGCCAAACCCAAGACCATGACCGCCCTCATGGGCTCCAGTGGGGCCGGGAAGACCACGCTTCTGGACGTCCTGGCTGGCCGCAAGAACACGGGGACGATCACAGGTCCGCATGGGACGTGCGTGTGGCTGCTGTGTGCCCATTCCTGCGGTGGTGTGACGTGAAGGGTCCCTGAGGGTGTGTGTTCAGCAACGGAGCAACCCTGGGAGGGTGTCCCAGACCCCCCCCCCCCCCCATCGGGGCTGGCCGCGGCACGAGCCACCCCTTGGGCAGACCCTTGCCCCGACAAGAAAGGGACGCGACCTGCAGCGCTCATTTCACGCACAGCACGACACATGGCAGCCCGAATGGCCCACACTCCGCACATGCAAGGACCGCACTAAAGAAGGTGTGTACCCCCGCCCGCCTGACCCCGTGGTCGGCAGAGGAGAGATGCCCCTTTGTCTGGCTCTCCCCGCATGAGCCTTTGCCCATGTGCCATCTGTAATTCCGCAGTCCTGGCATGACGTACTCTTCATGAGTATTCGGCGGGTCCGACAGACTGCTGCCTGTGCATCATGGTGGAAGTGCGGTTAGGGGCCGGTTGCTGTTGCTCCTGGCGTGACGTTGCTCGTGGCGGGCATCCGGCGAGCCGCAGGGCTGCAGCTGCAGGCGAAGCAGGCCTCAGTGGCATTCCACTTGCCGAGCAACCCCAACCGTGTGGTTCCACCTGTCCATATATCAAGGGGTTCACGTGGCTGAGTTGTCGTTCACGCGACGCACGGACCACAGGTCCCACGATCGAACTCCGCTGGGCAGAGGATGGGAACACGGAATGTCCTAGCACGGCACAAGTGCAACAGCCGGGCATCCACGGTACCACCCCCATGGCCCTTTTGCATATATTCCTTTTCACCACACACAGAAGCTGGGATGTAAGCAGGAACGCATCATCTTAGGCGCTTGGGTGTCAGTGACGCCATGAGCCGGAAGAGACGCTGCGAGGGATAAAGGGTAATTTTACGCTGGGGCTTGGACATCGCCCAAGCACTTTACCTTTACCTTTACCCAACCCCTTTCAGCCGCGGTGCCTGGAGCACCTCTGGCAGAGCACACGACAGTACAGTGTGCAGCGTACATGCATTCTTGTGGGCCACGTGCAGGAGAGGAGGAGCAGGGCGGGTTGGACAGGAGGGTGGTGAGGACCACTGATGACGTCCCTCTGTGTGGATGGCCCCCAGGGTCGTTTGTGCGGCCCATGAAAAGCCGATATTTCTGCGCGATGGGTCTTCGGAGGGGGCTGTGCGCTAGGCCCTCGGCATATGTGCGTGTGGTGCATAGCACATCCCGCAGACATGGTCCCATTTTCGCCCGTAGGCGAACCACGTTTTGGAAATGCGCCTTCACAGGCAGAGGCAGGGGCGCTTGGCGAATGGCGTCATGTGCCAACCGCAGTAGTCATGTGGGTTGTGTGCGTTAGTTCGCTGCATACAGTATCGGTAGCTTAATGCTCACCGCAACCGTGTGCGTGATAACAGAGAGCGGGATATTCGGCGGTGCAGTTTAAGGAGCAGATCCCGCGGCAGCTCCTTAGAGGCTTGTGTGAGAGAATCAAGAAGGTACACAGGGCCCATGCCGAGGCGCCTGGAATGGCAAGCCCCCCAGACTGCCAAAGGTGAGTGTGCCGGTTGGTATTTCAAGGTGTGCACGCTGCTTAGAGATCTGACAAATAAGTTGTTTCAGTCACTTGTCCCAAGCCACTGGCGAAGAGCATTGTTGGCAGGCGCGAGTGGGACAGTTGTCCCTCTGTTCACAAGTGCTGCTTCTGGCCCTCAGCGTCCCTCCCACACCGGCGCCGGCAATGCCCCACACTCAATCATTCCCAAGACTGCGGAGTTTGGGGGGTTCTTGCCACCACCGACGCGTGGGGGGCAGGGCGGTGGGGGCTTGTCATGGCAGTAGTGTGCCCTCGCTTGTGCATATCCTGGTGGTCGGGGGGGTGCAACTGTGGCACCACGGCCCAACAAACAGCAAGTCTTCATTGCTGGCGGTGGGTTGAGGATGGGCCCCAGTCCGGCACGAATGACGGCCCTTTGGGCCCTTTACCCGTGACTTGTGATCAGCGCATTGCGGGGAGGTGCTTGGCTTCATAAATGTTGGGGCTCCGCAGACCATCCGCCGGACCCCCGAGGGCCGGCGGTTCGCAAAGAGATGCCCCCTTTAGGCCAGGCAGGGAGAGGAAGGGCACAAGGCGGTGAGAGGCTGATGGGCACTGCTGCCTACGGAGGGAAAGGGTTCAAGGAAAGGGCCAGGGTAAGTGGAGAGCGGCCAATTGGCGCCGCCAGCTTCAGACAGCAATACATCCAGGCGTCATGCCAGTTCCCCCACCCCCTGGCCCCCCTGGTGCATGCAAATGGGCTGTCTCCTTGTACAACCCTCCAACGGCTTCCTCTTGCAGGGGACATATTGCTGAATGGGCACGTTTGTGATTCTGTGACCTTCAGCCGTTTTGCCGGATATGTAGAGCAGATGGATATACATTCCAGTTCCATGACGGTTCAGGAGGCGTTGGCCTTCTCTAGCTTCTTGAGGCTACCCAGCGAGGTATGCCATGAATTGCAGAGTCTTAGAGCGATCCGGGAAGCTGATTCCAGTGCAAAACTCTCCCTCCAATATCCCTGTTTTGTGCCATGCAAGTGCACAGACAGTACAGCCACCGAGCACGATGTCATGGTGACGGGGTTCTCGTCAGTGAATGCCCTGCTGCAATGTGCTCTGCTGAGCACCAATGCCGCATAATTTTGTAGTTGTCTCGTCTACCTCTCCTCGTCGCCGTCGCGTTCTCCTTCCCCTCGCCTGCGCCCACACCCTTACTTCATCCTTGCTCACCTCCCTTGCGCGTCATCCCTCTGCCGCCTCCCCTTCCACCTGCACCCCAAGTCTGCCATCCATCCCTGCAACTCCCTCCCGCATGCCCATTGCTGCTGCATGCCCAGTCACCCCAGGGGCAGCCTGCTCGCTTTTCTCTGTCCCATTCCGTGCTTTCATGGGTGCTCGCCACCACGGCGTTAGTCATCGCTGCAATAGTAAGGGGGTGTTGCTTTTTGGCCACGAGGGTTTGTATTTTTCTTCTTTCGGCTGTCTCTGTCCCCCACACCCCCACCCCACACCCATCCCATATGTACAACCGGTTTTGCTGTATTTTGCGGCTTTTGGGGGCGTTTTCTTATTTTGTAGTAATTCAAAGACACACCACTCGCAGTTGCGGCATCTTTCGCCACCCCTCCTCCGGGGCCGGCCTATCCGTGAGGTCACTGCTGCCCGCCGTCCCCTCCACAAACCCATACTGCCGCAGGTGCCGAAGGAGGAGAAGGAAGGGTACGTGAAGCACGTCATGCACATGCTGAAGCTTACCCCCATCAAAGATTGTCTCATCGGAACCAGGGGCAAAGGGTTGTCTGTGGAGCAAGTCAAGAGGTATGGCGACGCTGGAAAGGACGAGGCACAGAGTGATAATTTGGCGACAGACTGAGATGGACATTTTCGATGTTTGACACCAGAACAATGTTTGCCTGTTTCACACCCCCTTTAGTCTGGTGTAGTCGGGATGGCTGGCATCACGTTGGAGCTGCGCCACAGATCAGTCACTCGATGGTGTGCCGCATGCGGCCGTTTTGCTGGTTTGACAGTGCAAGGCCCACGGGTCGTGATGTTGGTGTTGTAGATGGACTCCATAGAGCCCCCATGAGGGAGAGGGAGAGAGGGGTCAAGGGGGAGGGGGAGGGCTGTGGAAGTCGCTAACGGTCAGCCCACGCCGCATGGCCGGGCACTGACAGCGGTTGCTGATCGGCCGATGCGCTGTTGAACTCCAGGCGTACCGGAGTGCCCCCGCTTTTCGTGTCTGTGTTGCATCCACCGTAGCCCTGCATGCCACGCTCTTTGGCGTTCAGAGTCACCATCGGCGTGGAATTGGGTGCGAATCCGTCCGTGGTCTTCTTGGACGAGCCCACCAGCGGCCTGGACTCCATGGCAGCGGACTTGGTGATGGCTGCCATCCAGTCGGTGGCGGCCAGTGGCCGGACCATCATCTGTACCATCCATCAGCCCAGTCTGTATCTGTTCAATCAGTTCGATCACCTCTTGCTGCTGAAGAAGGGGTGTGTGATGCCCTTGACAAAAGGGGGAACGGGCTCGATGTCATGGGGCGGACTTGAGGGCAGGTGGTGGCATATGGGGCTTTGTGATTTGAAGACGGCTTTGTGCCGATGCGGTCTACAAATGGACCGGCGCCGGAATGAAGAGCTTCTCGTTAAAACAGGGCACGCAAGTGATCTTCCCCCGTTCGTACTACAGGCACAAGAATGCGGCACCTCTGACAGGTGCAGGGGCATGTGCATTTCCCCGAACGATCGCCATAAGGGGGGCATCTCTTTGCGAACCGCCGGCCCTCGGGGGTCCGGCGGATGGTCTGCGGAGCCCCAACATTTATGAAGCCAAGCACCTCCCCGCAATGCGCTGATCACAAGTCACGGGAGAAAGGGCCCAAAGGGCCGTCATTCGTGCCGGACTGGGGCCCATCCTCAATGCAGTAGTTAGCGGTCGATGGTGGCGTATGGACTTGTCTTCTCTTCCAAGCACATTTCTGTGCCGATAGCCAGCCCCCCCCCGCCCCCCCCCCACCGAAGCGAGGTACAGACCCCTCGCCCCCCACACCTTCTGCAGCAGAGTGCCGACAGAAGGCACCCCCCCTACCCCAGGGAGCACGAACGGGCCACCGGCAACAAAGGGTCGACGCACTGCCCGTTACTGGACCAGGCGCGTGACGTGTGACCCGACGTGCCGCAGGTAGTGACGGGACCCCCCTGCGCGCCCACACAGACAGGCACGGCTGCGTCCCCCGCCCGCCAGCACGTCGGCGGGGTCCATGGGTGTCCTGTCCGTTCGGCCTTGGAACAGCAGGCAGTTCAGCCCTGGTGTGCGCCGGGGAAGGCGGCCACGACCCAAGACCCTGCCCCTGTGTGAGGCCCTGTGCCACCCCACCCCAACCCCCCCGCCCACATCTGCACGTTGGAAGTACCAACCGGCACAGTGCTGCAGCATTCACGGCAACCCCCCTGCCCCCAACCGTGCACCTTCTGCGGCCGACGAGCATGTGTTGGAGCATTTAGTGGAGATAGTGGGTACCCGGGGGGGGGGGGGGGGATTACACAGGGTAGACTTTCTGTGACACAATTCTGTGTGGAACTTTTGTGCACAATTTTTTCGGCGCTTCGAAGGATTTGCACGGGTGTACGTTAGGCTGTGCCTTCGCTCACTTGCACCGTCCTAAAGGATTTGGTTAATCATAATTAGTTCCATGGAAGTCCGGAAGTGGTCCTTCCTCATTTGTCCCCCTCACCCCCCTCACGAGCCCCCCTCACGAGCGCTCTGGAGATTGGACGCGGTGCCCCCGTGTGTGGCCGAAGCATCCGGTGAACTGCCCCCATGACGAAGGAATGCCGTCCAGAACCCGAGAAAAGTGATGCAGGGGAATTCGGATGGGGGGCCAAGGGGGGGCAGCACCTCCCTTTGCCGGGGGGGGGGGGGGAATTGAAGGGGCGAATGCTGAGTTGACCGGGACCATTCATCAGGGACTATGAGGTCTCCTGCACCGCAGACTAATGACTAATGACGTTTCCCGGACGCCTCTCGCCGCACCGATGTCAGTTCCGTTCCAATGGCCTTCAACTGCCCCTCGACTGCCCTCCAACTGCGATGTAACTGCCAGCACTTGCCCGACAACCGCTACTCCAACCGCTTTTGTTGGTGCGCCAATAAACAGCCCTCCAGCCCCTCTCCCCCTCAAGTGCATCCCGGCCATCACTCCGTCGCTCGCTCGCTCTGCCCATCATGCACCGCCTCAATCAGCTGCTGGACTGCCAACTGCGGGAAGGCAAGGGCTCAGAGGCCCCGAGGAGCAAGGCCTGGGCTCACAGGCCTGTTCACCAGTCGCTATGAAGTACGGCCGGGCGTTTGGGGCCCCGTGGGCGCTACTCTAGCGTGTAGCCCAGGGCCATATGCTCTTGGACACAAACCTACGATATGTGGGCTATGGTGTACTCACGGGGGCTGATGCCGGCCAGCACCTGACCCCAAGGGAGGGGGCGGGGGGGGGGGGGTAAGGGTATTGCTTTAATTTTCATTTCGGCAAGGGGGGGGACCTCCCCCTGGACCCCTCCCCCCCTCCCCCCCTCCCCCTCCCCCCCTCCCCCCTCGCTCTAAATTCATGTAAGAATCAGGGTTCCGGGAAGTTTTTTTGTTTCACACAGTTTTTTTCCTCCCGCGCCTTCGGCACACCTATGGCTGGG